>JAMOIN010001346.1:0-14168 GCA_024666655.1 Dascyllus trimaculatus
TGAACGACATCACATCATGTATAAACGACATCTCGTAACATATGAACGACATCACGTCACGTATGAACAACATCTCGTCACGTATGAACGACATCACGTCACGTATGAATGACATCACGTCACGTATGAATGACATCACGTCACGTATGAACGACATCACGTCACGTATGAATGACATCACGTAACGGATGAAAATCACATTTTTATCTATCAATCTATCTGGATGATGATAGATAGATAGACTATAGATACATAGATAGATAGATTATAGATAGATAGATAGATTGATTATTGATAGATAGACAGATTGATAGATTGATAGATAGATTATTGATAGATAGATAGATAGATAGATAGATAGATTATTGATTATAGATAGATTATACATTATAGATTGATATATAAATATATTGTAGATTATAGATAGATAGATAGATAGATAGATAGATTATAGATAAATAGATTATTGATTATAGATAGATTATAGATAGATAGATTATAGATAGATTATAGATTACAGATAGATAGATAGATAGATAGATAGATAGATAGATAGATTATAGATAAATAGATTATTGATTATAGATAGATTATAGATAGATTATAGATAGATTGTCCCAGTTTAACATTAATTGCTAATTTATTATGAACTGCTCGTTCTACTACAAGTTTGTGTCCAAACAACTAGTCAACTTAAAGTTGTGCTACTAGTTCTAGTCTTGGTCCTCCCCGTGGTTTTATTCAAAGTCCTGATTCTAGTTCTGGTTCTGGTGTTCCGTACCTGACACTGGTTTCCAGAGTTCCGCTACTGGTGACTGTGATGGTTACAAACGGTGAATCTTGTGGCCGAGCCGGCAGCAGAGAGGCTTCCCCAGTCCTGCACAACACCAAAAACCAGATCTAAGGAACTGTCCCCTTTCTACGAGATGCTTCATTCAGCCAGTCACCTGTCTGACACCTCAGTTCACCTGTATCCCAGGTACTGACAGGGGAAGTTGGACAGGTGAGTTTACCTGTATCCCAGGTACTGACAGGGGAAGTTGGACAGGTGAGTTCACCTGTATCCCAGGTACTGACAGGTGAAGTTGGACAGGTGAGTTTACCTGTATCCCAGGTACTGACAGGTGAAGTTGGACAGGTGTGAGCTCCAGGTGTCGGCACACACAGTGAACAGAGATGAGATGAGCTGAAACTGGAGTCGACTGGAACCGTTCACCTGCAGCTTGACTGACACACAGAGCCAGACTGGTCAGCACTGGTTTTATCTGGTTAACGGTAACATACCGTACCACAACAAGACAAGCATGATGTCACATGACATACTGTGTGACATCATAACCACAACAGAACTGAGTAATGTAAGAATGTGACATCACACTTCAACACGGTGACATCACATAGTTTAAGCTGATACAACGTAATGAACGTCAGTGCGGCACCACATTGATCCTTTGTTTATTGATTATCAATGAGCCGATTATCGGCCGGGTAGATCCGACGTTCAACATGGTTCTGATTCTCTGTTTTGTTCTGATCCTGGCTGTGATGCAGCACATCTCTGTCAGCTGATTGGTCACATGTCACCAGTAACAGCCAATCAGGACTGAAGGATCAAGTTCTATTTGATTAAACATGTAAAACAATAAATAATCAATAAACAGGTCAACCAAGGTTTGTGTTGGACTTCGTGTTTTTAAGGATTTCCATTTTTAGCAGTTATTGATCTCCTTGATAACCAATAATCAGTATAATCACTCTCCACCAGACGGCGACTCACTGCAGTCGGCTTCATCAGATGCATCGGGACAGTCGACCACACCGTCACACAGACTGTTACCATGGATACAGCTTCCTGTCTGACACTGGAACTGATCGCCTGCACACGGAGCTGTTCACACAGTTCAACCGATGATCAATACGTGTAATCAGGGAGGTCCACTGTGATCATAATACTACTACTATGAGTACATAAGTAGTACTACTAACAATACTTCAGGTACGTCAGAGTAAATAAATCAGCTGACACTCACCTGGTGCCCCCAGGTCGACCCCAGAGGTGAAGTTAGCTTTGAATCCCTGACCAAAACCCGAGTCGTCCGTAAAAAACTGCACTGTCATCTGATTGGCTGTTGAGAACAGGTCATGGGCGGGGCCATCTCTGCCAGTGAGGACAGCTCAAAGAAGAAAAAACAACAAGTTAATACCTAAAGCAGGATGAAGTCACCTGCACAGGTACAGGTCAGGATGAAGCTGCAAAGGATTCTGGGTAAAACACTTCTCACCCAGTAAAGTGGAGTTAGGCCCCGCCCCATCTCGCACCTCTACCACGTCAAAGGTCGCTTCGACATCAAAGTCCAGGAAGTGGAGCTGAATGTTGTGACCCTCCGCAGCATGAAGGGTCCACACACCTGCCGCAGCAGAGCATCATGGGTAATTACCACCAGGTGAGATTCAAAACAACAGGTAAACACGTCTCATGTGTTCAGTACACGAACATGAAGTCAGGGATCAGTGGGTCTGCAGACAACATGCCAAGCAGTGTCAGAATGTATCACGTTACACGCACAAGTACAAAAAACACATGTTCAGGTACCAGTAGTACAGGTGTGAGAACAAAGCAATAGAACAGGTACAAGCACAGGTATAAGTAGAAGCATTAGTACATGTTTATGGTAAAAGTATAAGCACAGGTGTAAGTGGGAGGTTTAAGTAGAAACCAGGTGTACTCACACTCTGCTTCGTTCCCGTAGGATTGTGGGTAGTTTGGTGAGCTGAAAGTGGAGTTTGGCTCCCAGAGGTCAAAGGGTCCTCCACAGTCAGCTGGACCAATCAGAGAAGAGAAGGGGTGGAGTCAGAATGGATCTGCAGCACAGGTGTGCGTCTGGCTGTACTCAGGTACAGTGTGTAAAGACTGACACATAATAAATATAGTGAGAACACTGTTTGTGTCTCGCTTGGTGGGAGGGTGTGCAGTAAATCTCACCTGGTATGGGGGGCGGGGTCATCGGAGGCGGTACATTGGTTGGTTCAGGGGGGGCGGGGCCACATGGATCAGATGTCAGTGTGATGTCATCCAGAGCAATGTCGTTGTAAAAGCCTTCTTTCTTCAGAGCTTCGAAGGTCACCTGCAGAGATCAGAGGTCACCTGATCGGTCCCTAACTGACCAACGTGATGTCACTAATGAGATGTGATGTCACTGACCGTGGCCTCTGATGTCAGGCTGAGGTTCACCTGGCCAAGGTTCCAGTTGTTGCCATAGTTTCCGTCTTTCTGGAACAACACGGTGGCGGCAGGTTCAGGCTGCGACGGCGACGGCAGCAGCAGGACTCTGAGACGGTGGACGTCCCCTCCAAACATGTGGTACCTGAGGACACGCATGTTTACATGTTGACACGTTGTTTACTTCTGTCCTGTGTGATTGTTTACTAGTTTCCTGGCTTGGTGTTATTACTTTAGCTTTGAATCGCTTACATGCTCATTTGTTGAATTACTGATTTTGGTTAAACTTTTGACTTGTTCTTATTTCCATGTTTCCATGTTTGTTTGTTTGTTTGTTTAGATGTTTACACTGGACATGTCTAATGGTTTCTAGTTTCCCTGTACTTATTTACATGTGTGTTTGTTTGTGTTGCTTACATGTGCATTTGTTTTATCAAGTTGTTTAGATGTGTTTGTTTATTTTCCGTTGTTTCCATGTTTATTTGTGTATTATTTGTTGTTTACCAGAAGCTCAGACACATTGGCTGTGTGGGCGGAGTCAGTGGGAGGCTCTGGATCCTGAAGCTCCTCGGCTGCTGGCTGGGACTCCCAGGAGTGACGATGTAGAAACCTGACAGAGTCCGACACAAGCTGATCAATGTGATGTGTTATTGATCAGATCAGCTGTGATCAGGACTGGACTGAACCTCACCTGAGCCATTACCCAGCGTGTGGTCCCCGTTTGGGCCGGTGTTGGGGGGGAACGTGGAGCCGCTGGCCCGGATCCAGTCAGAGTCGTCGTCCTGCGGCTGCCTCCAGAAACACAGTCCATCCTCGAAGCTGCAGCTGAGCTTCTCCTGGTCTGAACACACAAACAGTCAGTCACAGAGACACGAGGCTGCACCCTCTGCTTGGTGCTGCAGGCAGCTCTTACTGGACAGGTTGGACAGGTTGGCGGCGCTGTAGGTGGCCTGAAACCCTGGCAGAGTGATGACATCATCAGAGGTAAACTCCACAGTCGATTGGTCGGACAGCAGCCACACAGTCCCAGGTGGGGTGGAGCCTGAGAGCTCAGCTGCCAATCATGTTAACATGTCAGATGTGTGTCGATAGGTGAAGGAGCAGCTGAGGTGAAACCAGGAGTTCAGCTCACCTGTGAGCAGCTTGTCCGGTCCGACGCCGTCGTAGAGCCTGAGAGTGTCGATGCTTTCTTCAGTTTCAAACTGCATGAAATCAAGCCGAGTGGAGAGTCCCGTGTTCACCCTGAGAACACCCCAGCTCTGTGTTACAGTGTGCTACTGTGTGTGTTACAGCGTGTGCTACTGCGTGTGTTACAGTGTGTGTTACAGTGTGTGTTACTGTGTTACTGTGTGTTACTGTGTGTTACTATGTGTGTTACAGTGTGTGTTACTGTGTATTACTGTGTGCTACAGTGTGTTACTGTGTGTTACTGTGTGTTACAGTGTGTGTTACTGTGTGTGTTACAGTGTGTTACTATGTGTGTTACAGCGTGTGCTACTGCGTGTGTTACAGTGTGTGTTACAGTGTGTGTTACTGTGTATTACTGTGTGTATTACTGTGTGCTACAGTGTGTTACTGTGTGTTACAGTGTGTTACAGTGTGTATTACTGTGTGTTACTGTGTGTGCTACAGTGTGTTACTATGTGTGTTACTGTGTGTTACAGTGTGTATTACTGTGTGCTACAGTGTGTGTTACAGTGTGTATTACTGTGTGCTACAGTGTGTTACTGTGTGTTACTGTGTGTTACTGTGTGTTACTGTGTGTTACAGTGTGTGTTACTGTGTGTGTTACTGTGTGTTACTGTGTGTTACTTTGTGTTACTGTGTGTTACTGTGTGTTACTGTGTGTTACAGTGTGTGTTACTGTGTGTTACTGTGTGTTACTGTGTGTTACTGTGTGTTACTGTGTATTACTGTGTGTGTTACAGTGTGTATTACTGTGTGCTACAGTGTGTGTTACAGTGTGTGTTACTGTGTGTTGCTGTGTGTTACTGTGTGTTACTGTGCATTACTATGTGTGTTACAGTGTGTGTTACTGTGTGTTGCTGTGTGTTACTGTGTGTTACTGTGTATTACTATGTGTGTTACTATGTGTATTACTGTGTGTTACTGTGTGCTACAGTGTGTGTTACAGTGTGTGTTACTGTGTGTTGCTGTGTGTTACTATGTGTTACTGTGTGTTACTGTGTGTTACAGTGTGTGTTACAGTGTGTGTTACTGTGTGTTACAGTGTGTGTTACTATGTGTGCTACAGTGTGTATTACTATGTGTGTTACAGTGTGTGTTACTATGTGTGTTACAGTGTGTATTACTATGTGTGTTACAGTGTGTGTTACTATGTGTGTTACAGTGTGTGTTACTATGTGTGCTACAGTGTGTATTACTATGTGTGTTACAGTGTGTGTTACTATGTGTGTTACAGTGTGTGTTACTATGTGTGCTACAGTGTGTGTTACTATGTGTGTTACAGTGTGTGTTACTATGTGTGCTACAGTGTGTGTTACTATGTGTGTTACAGTGTGTGTTACAGTGTGTGTTACTATGTGTGCTACAGTGTGTAATACTATGTGTGCTACAGTGTGTGTTACTATGTGTGTTACAGTGTGTGTTACTATGTGTGCTACAGTGTGTGTTACAGTGTGTGTTACAGTGTGTGTTACTATGTGTGCTACAGTGTGTGTTACTGTGTGTGTTACAGTGTGTGTTACTATGTGTGTTACAGTGTGTGTTACTATGTGTGCTACAGTGTGTAATACTATGTGTGCTACAGTGTGTGTTACTATGTGTGTTACAGTGTGTGTTACTATGTGTGCTACAGTGTGTGTTACAGTGTGTGTTACAGTGTGTGTTACTATGTGTGCTACAGTGTGTGTTACTGTGTGTGTTACAGTGTGTGTTACTATGTGTGTTACAGTGTGTGCTACAGTGTGTGTTACAGTGTGTGTTACTATGTGTGCTACAGTGTGTGTTACAGTGTGTGTTACTGTGTGTGTTACAGTGTGTGTTACTATGTGTGTTACAGTGTGTGTTACTATGTGTGTTACTATGTGTGCTACAGTGTGTATTACTATGTGTGTTACAGTGTGTGTTACTATGTGTGTTACAGTGTGTGCTACAGTGTGTGTTACAGTGTGTGTTACAGTGTGTGTTACAGTGTGTGTTACAGTGTGTGTTACAGTGTGTGTTACAGTGTGTGTTACAGTGTGTGTTACAGTGTGTTACTATGTGTGTTACACTTGTGGTTGAGTTTTCGACCTGATGATCCAGCGGCAGAAGGTGCTGCTGTTCTTCATCTCTGACTCCATGGCGCTGAATGAACCGTTCGGTCCTCTGAGCACGAACTGTCCATCACATGTCGTTGCTATGGAGACAGGAATGATCAGATGATCTCAGTGTCACAGGTAGGCTGAACACCTGAACACGGTGAAACGCCAGAGACACGTTACCACAGCGAGCAGCAGCTTCATCGGAGGCGTCAGGACAGTCGTCGACTCCGTCACATAACCGATCGGTCGGCACACACATTGATCGATCGGCGCACAAGGTCTCATCGGAGGGACAGGTGGCTGCACACAGAGCACACAGGTGTTAGAAACAGAGCCACCGACACCTGGACACTAGCAGCTGCAGGTGTTGTACCTGCTGTAGGTGTGATGCTGGTCGCTGCAGTCGTGGTCTCCTCAGCGTTCTCTGCAGAAACACAATCAGAGTTACATCCTCACATTATCAGGTGTTCGTCTCTGAACCTTCTCCTCCTCGTCTCCTCGTCCTGTAGATCAGATCTACTCCATGATCCAGCCTCTAGGAAGATGCTCCACCATGCTGGATGTATTGATCAGTACAAATGTGAAGTACTGGTACTGAAATAAATCAAGCTGAAAGTCTCACCTCACTGATGACATCACCGTGACCTCAGAGACTCACCTGTGATATGGATGCTGTTCCTGTCGATCACCAAACCCCCACCTTCAGCCTCCTGAAGCCCCGCCTCCAGCTGTTGCTCCGCCTCCTTAGCCTCAATCAGCTGATTGAACCAGAGGTCAAAGATCACCACCACACTGCCTTGACTGGTGATCAATAACTCATATTAGCTCATCAATAAACTCATCAACACATTCATTAGTCATAGAATGAACCAAAATATAGTTTTCAATCAATCAATCAGTCAATCAATATAATAAAAATAAAAACAACTGATAATTAGCTACTTCATCAGATGATCAATACGATCAAGTGGTAACAATGTGATTGATCAATGATCTTTGATTGATCAGTGATGTGTGATTGATCAGTGATGTGTGATTGATCAGTGATTGTGTGATTGATCAGTGATGTGTGATTGATCAGTGATTGTGTGATTGATCAGTGATGTGATTGATCAGTGATGTGTGATTGATCAGTGATTGTGTGATTGATCAGTGATGTGATTGATCAGTGATGTGTGATTGATCAATGATCTTTGATTGATCAGTGATGTGTGATTGATCAGTGATGTGTGATTGATCAGTGATTGTGTGATTGATCAGTGATGTGTGATTGATCAGTGATTGTGTGATTGATCAGTGATGTGATGTGATTGATCAGTGATGTGTGATTGATCTGTGATGTGTGATTGATCAGTGACATGTGATTGATCAGATATCTGACCTGAAGTGCTGAACCTGACAGGACTTGTACACCTGTTTGAGCTCACTGAGACTGAACGCCTCAGACACCTGTCAGCCAATCAGAGGTAAGACTGGTCATGTGACTTTACAGTGAAAGCTGCACCTGTTTGATCTGTGACATGACTAAAGTAATGAAGCTGATCAGATCAATCTTCACCAAACCTGTTCTTTTCCTTTTATTTTGTATGTGGCCGTTATAGCTCCTTCAAAATAAAAGCTTGTGATCTCACCAGCTTTTGGACGTCGAAGGCCAGAGATTTGAACTGAAGACTGCTGGAGTTCTTCAGCTCTTCAGAGAACTCAGTTCCCTGTGTGATCGTCATTCGACCCGTCAGCTGCAGCGGCTCAACGGCACCTCGGCACACAAACAACATAATCAATATCAGGCCTGATGTGATTGATCGGCTGGCTAGAGCTGGACCATGAGCCTACCTTCAGGCTTCAGGCTGAGATACGAGATGACTATCAGTCCGACACAACAGATGAGGAGAAGCGACACAATAACGCTGAGGAGGACCTCCAGAGACGACAGCCGCCGAGTCATGCTGAGAGCTGCAAGATCAATACTGATCGATAGAAATCAGCGACAGCTGATCAGTAAAACAATCTGCTCTAACACAGAGAGTGTTCAGGTCGTTGCATGGAGTCTGTCTTCAGTGTAAAGCTACCTGTCAGGTTACCTGCTTCTCTTCTGTTTGTTCCTCTGGCTACTGGATGAACAGCAGATGGAAGATCTGACGTCTGAGGTTCAGAAGCAGAGCGACTGTCTGTCCTGTTGGACTCAGAGTCTGATCTGTGACCAGCATTTATTGGGCTGCAAATGACAAATGACTCCTTATAAACACAGCAGCTGATAATCAATAAGAAGGTTTGTGCTGCTGGGAAGAAAACAGGAAGATTCTGCTGCTGACTGCACAGATTCAGATCTAGAATCCCAACATCACAGAAACCATGTTTACATGTTAATGTAATGTTTAAATGTTATTATAATGTTTACATGTTGTTATGATGTTTACATGTTGTTATAATGTTTACATGGTAATATAATGCTTAAATGTTATTATAATGTTTACATGTTGTTATAATGTTTACATGTTAATATAATGCTTAAATGTTATTATAATGTTTACATGTTGTTATAATGTTTACATGTTAATATAATGCTTAAATGTTATTATAATGTTTACATGTTCATGTAATGTTTACATATTACTACAGTGTTTACATGTTTATAGAATGTTTATGTGTTATTACAGAGTTTACATGTTTATAGCATGTTTACATGTTACTACAGTGTTTACATGTTTATAGAATGTTTATGTGTTATTACAGTTTTTACATGTTTATAGAATGCTTGCGTGTTATTACAGTGTTTACATGTTAATAGAATGTTTACGTGTTATTACAGTGTTTACATGTTTATAGAATGTTTGCGTGTTATTACAGTGTTTACATGTTTATAGAATGTTTACGTGTTATTACAGTGTTTACATGTTTATAGAATGTTTGCGTGTTATTACACTGTTTACATGTTTATAGCATGTTTACATGTTACTACAGTGTTTACATGTTTAGAGAATGTTTATGTGTTATTAAAGTGTTTACATGTTTAGAGAATGTTTACATGTTATTAAAGTGTTTACATATTTATAGAATGTTTGTGTGTTATTATAATGTTTACATGTTTATAGAATGTTTATGTGTTATTAAAGTGTTTACATGTTCATAAAATGTTTACGTGTTATTACAGTGTTTACATGTTTATAGCATGTTTACGTGTTATTACAGTGTTTACATGTTTATAGAATGTTTATGTTATTACAGTGTTTACTTGTTTATAGCATGTTTACATGTTATTATAGTGTTTACATGTTTATAGAATGTCTATGTGTTATTACAGTGTTTACATGTTTATAGAATATTTACGTGTTATTATAGTGTTTACATGTTTAGAGAATGTTTATGTGTTATTACAGTGTTTACATGTTTATAGAATATTTACGTGTTATTATAGTGTTTACATGTTTATAGAATGTCTATGTGTTATTACAGTGTTTACATGTTTATAGAATATTTACGTGTTATTATAGTGTTTACATGTTTATAGAATGTCTATGTGTTATTACAGTGTTTACATGTTTATAGAATATTTACGTGTTATTATAGTGTTTACATGTTACTACAGTGTTTACATGTTTAGAGAATGTTTATGTGTTATTAAAGTGTTTACATGTTTATAGCATGTTTACATGTTATTAAAGTGTTTACATGTTTATAGAATGTTTGTGTGTTATTATAGTGTTTACATGTTTATAGAATGTTTATGTGTTATTAAAGTGTTTACATGTTCATAGAATGTTTACGTGTTATTACAGTGTTTACATGTTTATAGTATGTTTACGTGTTATTACAGTGTTTACATGTTTATAGAATGTTTATGTTATTACAGTGTTTACATGTTTATAGCATGTTTACATGTTATTACAGTGTTTACATGTTTATAGAATGTCTATGTGTTATTACAGTGTTTACATGTTTATAGAATATTTAGGTGTTATTATAGTGTTTACATGTTTATAGAATGTTTACGTGTTATTACAGTGTTTACATGTTTATAGCATGTTTACATGTTATTAAAGTGTTTACATGTTTATAGAATGTTTGTGTGTTATTACAGTGTTTACATGTTTATAGAATGTTTATGTGTTATTAAAGTGTTTATATGTTCATAGAATGTTTACGTGTTATTACAGTGTTTACATGTTTATAGTATGTTTACGTGTTATTACAGTGTTTACATGTTTATAGAATGTTTATGTTATTACAGTGTTTACATGTTTATAGAATATTTACGTGTTATTATAGTGTTTACATGTTTATAGAATGTCTATGTGTTATTTAAGTGTTTACATGTTTATAGCATGTTTACATGTTACTACAGTGTTTACATGTTTATAGAATATTTACGTGTTATTACAGTGTTTACATGTTTATAGAATGTTTATGTTATTACAGTGTTTACATGTTTATAGAATATTTACGTGTTATTATAGTGTTTACATGTTTATAGAATGTTTACGTGTTATTACAGTGTTTACATGTTTATAGAATATTTACGTGTTATTACAGTGTTTACATGTTTATAGAATATTTACGTGTTATTACAGTGTTTACATGTTTATAGAATATTTACGTATTATTATAGTGTTTACATGTTTATAGAATATTTACGTGTTATTACAGTGTTTTACATGTTTATAGAATGTTTACGTGTTATTACAGTGTTTACATGTTTATAGAATGTTTGCGTGTTATTACACTGTTTACATGTTTATAGCATGTTTACATGTTACTACAGTGTTTACATGTTTAGAGAATGTTTATGTGTTATTAAAGTGTTTACATGTTTAGAGAATGTTTACATGTTATTAAAGTGTTTACATATTTATAGAATGTTTGTGTGTTATTATAGTGTTTACATGTTTATAGAATGTTTATGTGTTATTAAAGTGTTTACATGTTCATAAAATGTTTACGTGTTATTACAGTGTTTACATGTTTATAGCATGTTTACGTGTTATTACAGTGTTTACATGTTTATAGAATGTTTATGTTATTACAGTGTTTACTTGTTTATAGCATGTTTACATGTTATTATAGTGTTTACATGTTTATAGAATGTCTATGTGTTATTACAGTGTTTACATGTTTATAGAATATTTACGTGTTATTATAGTGTTTACATGTTTAGAGAATGTTTATGTGTTATTACAGTGTTTACATGTTTATAGAATATTTACGTGTTATTATAGTGTTTACATGTTTATAGAATGTCTATGTGTTATTACAGTGTTTACATGTTTATAGAATATTTACGTGTTATTATAGTGTTTACATGTTTATAGAATGTCTATGTGTTATTACAGTGTTTACATGTTTATAGAATATTTACGTGTTATTATAGTGTTTACATGTTACTACAGTGTTTACATGTTTAGAGAATGTTTATGTGTTATTAAAGTGTTTACATGTTTATAGCATGTTTACATGTTATTAAAGTGTTTACATGTTTATAGAATGTTTGTGTGTTATTATAGTGTTTACATGTTTATAGAATGTTTATGTGTTATTAAAGTGTTTACATGTTCATAGAATGTTTACGTGTTATTACAGTGTTTACATGTTTATAGTATGTTTACGTGTTATTACAGTGTTTACATGTTTATAGAATGTTTATGTTATTACAGTGTTTACATGTTTATAGCATGTTTACATGTTATTATAGTGTTTACATGTTTATAGAATGTCTATGTGTTATTACAGTGTTTACATGTTTATAGAATATTTAGGTGTTATTATAGTGTTTACATGTTTATAGAATGTTTACGTGTTATTACAGTGTTTACATGTTTATAGCATGTTTACATGTTATTAAAGTGTTTACATGTTTATAGAATGTTTGTGTGTTATTACAGTGTTTACATGTTTATAGAATGTTTATGTGTTATTAAAGTGTTTACATGTTCATAGAATGTTTACGTGTTATTACAGTGTTTACATGTTTATAGTATGTTTACGTGTTATTACAGTGTTTACATGTTTATAGAATGTTTATGTTATTACAGTGTTTACATGTTTATAGAATATTTACGTGTTATTATAGTGTTTACATGTTTATAGAATGTCTATGTGTTATTTAAGTGTTTACATGTTTATAGCATGTTTACATGTTACTACAGTGTTTACATGTTTATAGAATATTTACGTGTTATTACAGTGTTTACATGTTTATAGAATGTTTATGTTATTACAGTGTTTACATGTTTATAGAATATTTACGTGTTATTATAGTGTTTACATGTTTATAGAATGTTTACGTGTTATTACAGTGTTTACATGTTTATAGAATATTTACGTGTTATTACAGTGTTTACATGTTTATAGAATATTTACGTGTTATTACAGTGTTTACATGTTTATAGAATATTTACGTATTATTATAGTGTTTACATGTTTATAGAATATTTACGTGTTATTACAGTGTTTTACATGTTTATAGAATATTTACGTGTTATTATAGTGTTTACATGTTTATAGAATATTTACGTGTTATTATAGTGTTTACATGTTTATAGCATGTTTATGTGTTATTACAGTGTTTACATGTTTATAGCATGTTTACGTGTTATTACAGTGTTTACATGTTAATAGAATATTTACGTGTTATTATAGTGTTTACATGTTTATAGAATGTTTATGTGTTATTACACTGTTTACATGTTTATAGAATGTTTACGTGTTATTACAGTGTTTACATGTTTATAGAATGTTTATGTGTTATTACACTGTTTACATGTTTATAGAATGTTTACGTGTTATTACAGTGTTTACATGTTTATAGAATGTTTATGTGTTATTACACTGTTTACATGTTTATAGAATGTTTGCGTGTTATTACAGTGTTTACATGTTTATAGAATGTTTATGTGTTATTACAGTGTTTACATGTTTATAGAATGTTTACATGTTACTACAATGTTTACATGTTTATAGAATGTTTGTTGTGTTATTACAGTGTTTACATGTTTATAGAATGTTTATGTGTTATTACAGTGTTTACATGTTTATAGAATATTTACGTGTTATTATAGTGTTTACATGTTTATAGAATGTTTATGTGTTATTACAGTGTTTACATGTTTATAGAATGTTTGTGTGTTATTACAGTGTTTACATGTTTATAGAATGTTTACGTGTTATTACAGTGTTTACATGTTTATAGAATGTTTGTGTTATTACACTGTTTACATGTTTATAGAATGTTTGCGTGTTATTACAGTGTTTACATGTTTATAGAATGTTTATGTGTTATTACAGTGTTTACATGTTTATAGCATGTTTACATGTTACTACAATGTTTACATGTTTATAGAATGTTTACATGTTACTACAATGTTTACATGTTTATAGAATGTTTGTGTGTTATTACAGTGTTTACATGTTTATAGAATGTTTATGTGTTATTACAGTGTTTACATGTTTATAGAATATTTACGTGTTATTATAGTGTTTACATGTTTATAGAATGTTTATGTGTTATTACAGTGTTTACATGTTTATAGAATGTTTATGTGTTATTACACTGTTTACATGTTTATAGAATGTTTGCGTGTTATTACAGTGTTTACATGTTTATAGAATGTTTATGTGTTATTACAGTGTTTACATGTTTATAGCATGTTTACATGTTACTACAATGTTTACATGTTTATAGAATGTTT
>JAMOIN010000228.1:0-14124 GCA_024666655.1 Dascyllus trimaculatus
TCACGCGGTATGACGTTTTTGTGACATTTTTGACCTCATACCGCGGTCTGACTTTTATGTGACATTTTTGACCTCATCAGGCTGTATGACATTTTTGTGACATTTTTGACATATATGTGACCTTTTTGAACTCATACCGAGGTATGACATCTTTGTGACATTTTTGACATCATTCCGCGGCATGACGTTTTTGAGACATTTTTGACCTTTTTGTTACATTTTTGACATCATTCCGCGGTATGACGTTTTTGTCACATTTTTGACCTGATCCCACGGTATGACGTTTTTGTGACATTTTTCACCTCATCCCGCGGTATGACGTTTTTGTCACATTTTTGACATCATCCCGCGGTATGACGTTTTTGTGACATTTTTGACCTCATGCCGCATTTATGACGTTTTTGTGATATTTTGGGCCTCATGCCGCGGTATGACGTTTTTGACACATAATTGGCCTTCTTATGACATTTTTGACGACATCCCGCGGTATAGCGTTTTTGTGACATTTTTGACCTCATACCGCGGTATGACGTTTTTGTGACATTTTTGACCTCATCCCGATAGATGACGTTTTTGCGACATTTTTGATCTTTTTGTGCAAGTTTTGACATCATTCCGCGGTATGACGTTTTTGTGACATTTTTGACCTCATACCGCGGAATGACGTTTTTGTGACATTTTTGACCTCATCCCGCGATATGACGTTTTTGCGACATTTTTGACATTTTTGTACAAGTTTTGACATCATTCCGCGGTATGGCGTCAATGTGACATTTTTGACCTCATTCCGCGGTATGACGTTTTTGTGAAATTATTGACCTCATCCCGCGGTATGACCTTTTTCTGAGATTTTTGACCTCATACCGCGGTATGAAATTTTTGTGACATTTTTGCCCTCATACCGCGGTATGACATTTTCGTGACATTTTTTTTTCGTGACATTTTTGACCTAATACCACGGTATGACGTTTTTCTGACATTTTTGACCTCTTTTGACGTTTTTGACCTCATACCGCCGTATGACGATTTTGTGACATTTTTGACATCAGACCACGGTATGACGTTTTTGTGACATTCTTGACCTCATACCATGGTATGACGTTTTTGTGACATTTTTGATATAATTCCGCAGCATGACATTTTTGTGACATTTTTGACCTCATCCGGCGGTATGAGATTTTTGTGACATTCTTGCCCTTATCAAGCGGTATGATGTTTTCGTGACAATTTTGACATTTTTGTGACATTTTTGACCTCATCAGACGGCATGACGTTTTCATGACATTTTTGACCTCATTCATCGGTTTGAAATTTTTGTGACATTTTTGACCTCATCAGGCGGTATGACGTTTTTGTGACATTTTTGACACTTTTGTGACATTTTTGACCTCATCCTGCGGTATGAAATTTTTGTGACATGTTTGACCTCATCCGGCGGTATGAAATTTTTTTGACATTTTTGACATCATTCCGCGCCATGACTTTTTTGTGAAATTTTCTACATCATTCCGCGGTATGACGTTTTTGTGACATTTTTGAACTCATCCCGCGATATGACGTTTTTGTGACATTTTTGACCTCATCCCGCGATATGACGTTTTTGTGACATTTTTGACATCATTCGGCAGCATGAAATTTTTGTGACATGTTTGACCTCATCCGGCGGTATGAAATTTTTTTGACATTTTTGACTTGATCCCACGGTATGACGTTTTTGTGACATTTTTGACCTCATACCGCGGTATGACGTTTTTGTGACATTTTTGACCTCATACCGCGGTATGACGTTTTTGTGACATTTTTGACCTCATACCGTGGTATGACGTTTTTGTGACATTTTTGAAATTTTTGTGACATTTTAGACCTCATACTGCGGTATTACGTTTTTGTGACATTTTTGACTTAATCCCGCGGTATAACGTTTTTGTGACATTTTTGACCTAATACCGCGGTATAAAGTTTTTGTGACATTTTTGACCTTTTTCTGACATTGTTGACCTCATACCGCAGAATGAAATTTTTATGACATTTTTGACATCATCCCGCGGTATGACGTTTTTGTGACATTTTTGACCTACTACCGCGGTATGACGTTTTTGTGACATTTTCACCTTTTTGTGACATTTTTGACCTCATACCGCGGTATAACGGTTTTATGACATTTTTGACCTCTTTGTGACATTTTTGACCTCATACGACGGTATGACGTTTTTGTGACATCTTCGACCTTTTTGTGACATTTTTGACCTAATACCAAGGTATGACGTTTTTGTGAAATCTTTGACGTTTTTGTGACATTTTTGACCTCATACCACGGTATGACATTTTTGTGACATTTTTGAACTCATACCATGGCATGACGTTTTTGTGAAATTTTTGACCTTTTTGTGACGTTTTTGAACTCATCACGCGGTATGACGTTTTTGTGACATTTTTGACCTGATCCCACGGTATGACGTTTTTGTGACATTTTTCACCTCATACCGCGGTATGACGTTTTTGTGACATTTTTGACCTCATACCGTGGTATGACGTTTTTGTGACATTTTTTAAATTTTTGTGACATTTTAGACCTCATACTGCGGTATTACGTTTTTGTGACATTTTTGACTTAATCCCGCGGTATAACGTTTTTGTGACATTTTTGACCTAATACCGCGGTATAAAGTTTTTGTGACATTTTTGACCTTTTTCTGACATTGTTGACCTCATACCGCGGAATGAAATTTTTATGACATTTTTGACCTCATCCCGCGGTATAACGGTTTTATGACATTTTTGACCACTTTGTGACATTTTTGACCTCATACGACGGTATGACGTTTTTGAGACATCTTCGACCTTTTTGTGACATTTTTGACCTAATACCAAGGTATGACGTTTTTGTGAAATTTTTGACCTTTTTGTGACGTTTTTGAACTCATCACGCGGTATGACGTTTTTGTGACATTTTTGACCTCATACCGCGGTCTGACTTTTGTGACATTTTTGACCTCATCAGGCTGTATGACATTTTTGTGACATTTTTGACATATATGTGACCTTTTTGAACTCATACCGAGGTATGACATCTTTGTGACATTTTTGACATCATTCCGCGGCATGACGTTTTTGAGACATTTTTGACCTTTTTGTGACATTTTTGACATCATTCCGCGGTATGACGTTTTTGTCACATTTTTGACCTGATCCCACGGTATGACGTTTTTGTGACATTTTTCACCTCATCCCGCGGTATGACGTTTTTGTCACATTTTTGACATCATCCCGCGGTATGACGTTTTTGTGACATTTTTGACCTCATGCCGCATTTATGACGTTTTTGTGATATTTTGGGCCTCATGCCGCGGTATGACGTTTTTGACACATTATTAGCCTTCTTATGACATTTTTGACGACATCCCGCGGTATGGCGTTTTTGTGACATTTTTGACCTCATACCGCGGTATGACGTTTTTGTGACATTTTTGACCTCATCCCGAAAGATGACGTTTTTGCGACATTTTTGATCTTTTTGTGCAAGTTTTGACATCATTCCGCGGTATGACGTTTTTGTGACATTTTTGACCTCATACCGCGGTATGA
Source organism: Dascyllus trimaculatus (assembly GCA_024666655.1). Taxonomy (NCBI): domain Eukaryota; kingdom Metazoa; phylum Chordata; class Actinopteri; family Pomacentridae; genus Dascyllus; species Dascyllus trimaculatus. Next base: position 3,586 of record JAMOIN010000228.1, read on the forward strand.
CGTTTTTGTGACATTTTTGACCTCATCCCGAAAGATGACGTTTTTGCGACATTTTTGATCTTTTTGTGCAAGTTTTGACATCATTCCGCGGTATGACGTTTTTGTGACATTTTTGACCTCATTCCGCGGTATGACCTTTTTCTGAGATTTTTGACCTCATACCGCGGTATGAAATTTTTGTGACATTTTTGCCCTCATACCGCGGTATGACATTTTCGTGACATTTTTTTTTCGTGACATTTTTGACCTAATACCACGGTATGACGTTTTTCTGACATTTTTGACCTCTTTTGACTTTTTTGACCTCATACCGCCGTATGACGATTTTGTGACATTTTTGACATCAGACCATGGTATGACGTTTTTGTGACATTCTTGACCTCATACCATGGTATGACGTTTTTGTGACATTTTTGATATAATTCCGCAGCATGACATTTTTGTGACATTTTTGACCTCATCCGGCGGTATGAGATTTTTGTGACATTCTTGCCCTCATCAAGCGGTATGATGTTTTCGTGACAATTTTGACATTTTTGTGACATTTTTGACCTCATCAGACGGCATGACATTTTCATGACATTTTTGACCTCATTCATCGGTATGAAATTTTTGTGACATTTTTGACCTCATCAGGCGGTATGACGTTTTTGTGACATTTTTGACACTTTTGTGACATTTTTGACCTCATCCTGCGTAATGAAATTTTTGTGACATGTTTGACCTCATCCGGCGGTATGAAATTTTTTTGACATTTTTGACATCATTCCGCGCCATGACTTTTTTGTGAAATTTTCTACATCATTCCGCGGTATGACGTTTTTGTGACATTTTTGAACTCATCCCGCGATATGACGTTTTTGTGACATTTTTGACCTCATCCCGCGATATGACGTTTTTGTGACATTTTTGACATCATTCGGCAGCATGAAATTTTTGTGACATGTTTGACCTCATCCGGCGGTATGAAATTTTTTTGACATTTTTGACCTGATCCCACGGTATGACGTTTTTGTGACATTTTTGACCTCATACCGCGGAATGACGTTTTTGTGACATTTTTGACCTCATGCCGCGGTATGACGTTTTTGTGACATTTTTGACCTCATACCGTGGTATGACGTTTTTGTGACATTTTTGAAATTTTTGTGACATTGTTGACCTCATACCGCAGAATGAAATTTTTATGACATTTTTGACATCATCCCGCGGTATGACGTTTTTGTGACATTTTTGACCTACTACCGCGGTATGACGTTTTTGTGACATTTTTCACCTTTTTGTGACATTTTTGACCTCATACCGCGGAATGACGTTTTTGTGACATTTTTGACCTCATGCCGCGGTATGACGTTTTTGTGACATTTTTGACCTCATACCGTGGTATGACGTTTTTGTGACATTTTTGAAATTTTTGTGACATTGTTGACCTCATACCGCAGAATGAAATTTTTATGACATTTTTGACATCATCCCGCGGTATGACGTTTTTGTGACATTTTTGACCTACTACCGCGGTATGACGTTTTTGTGACATTTTTCACCTTTTTGTGACATTTTTGACCTCATACCGCGGTATATCGGTTTTATGACATTTTTGACCTCTTTGTGACATTTTTGACCTCATACGACGGTATGACGTTTTTGTGACATCTTCGACCTTTTTGTGACATTTTTGACCTAATACCAAGGTATGACGTTTTTGTGAAATCTTTGACGTTTTTGTGACATTTTTGACCTCATACCACAGTATGACATTTTTGTGACATTTTTGAACTCATACCATGGCATGACGTTTTTGTGAAATTTTTGACCTTTTTGTGACGTTTTTGAACTCATCACGCGGTATGACGTTTTTGTGACATTTTTGACCTCATACCGCGGTCTGACTTTTATGTGACATTTTTGACCTTTTTCTGACATTTTTGACCTTTTTGTGACGTTTTTGACATGGTTTCGCTATGACGTTTTTGTGACATTTTTGACCTCATACCGCGGTATGACGTTTTTGTGACATTTTTTACCTTTTTGTGACATTTTTGACATGATTCTGCGGTATGACGTTTTTGTGACATTTTTGACCTCATACCGCGGTAAAACGTTTTTGTGAAATTTCTGACCTCATCCTGCGGTATGACTTTCTTCTGAGATTTTTGACCTCAATTTTTGAGACATTTTTGACATTTTTATGACATTTTTGACATGATCCCGCGGTATGACGTTTTGTGACATTTTTAACCTTTTTGTGACATTTTTGACATGATTCCGCGGTATGACGTTTTTGTGACATTTTTGACCTCATACCGTGGTATGACGTTTTTGTGACATTTTTGAAATTTTTCTGACATTTTAGACCTCATACTGCGTTATTACGTTTTTGTGACATTTTTGACTTAATCCCGCAGTATAACGTTTTTGTGACATTTTTGACCTACTACCGCGGTATGACGTTTTTGTGACATTTTTTACCTTTTTGTGACATTTTTGACCTCATACCGCGGTATAACGGTTTTATGAAATTTTTGACCTCTTTGTGACATTTTTGACCTCATACCACGGTATGACGTTTTTGTGACATCTTCGACCTTTTTGTGACATTTTTGACCTCATGCCGCGGTATGACGTTTTTGTGACATTTTTGACTCCATACCACGGTATGACATTTTTGTGACATTTTTGAACTCATACCATGACATGATGTTTTTGTGAAATTTTTGACCTTTTTGTGACATTTTTGACCTCATCCCGCGGTATGACGTTTTTGTGACATTTTTGACCTCACACCGCGGTATGACTTTTATGTGACATTTTTGACCTTTTTGTGACATTTTTGACCTTTTTGTGACGTTTTTGACATGATTCCGCGGTATGACGTTTTTGTGACATTTTTGACCTCATACCGCGGTATGAGATTTTTGTGACATTCTTGCCCTCATCAAGCGGTATGATGTTTTCGTGACAATTTTGACATTTTTGTGACATTTTTGACCTCATCAGGCGGCATGACGTTTTTATGACATTTTTGACCTCATTCATCGGTATGAAATTTTTGTGACATTTTTGACCTCATCAGGCGGTATGACGTTTTTGTGACATTTTTGACACTTTTGTGACATTTTTGACCTCATCCTGCGGTATGAAATTTTTGTGACATGTTTGACCTCATCCGGCGGTATGAAATTTTTTTGACATTTTTGACATCATTCCGCGCCATGACTTTTTTGTGAAATTTTTGACATCATTCCGCGGTATGACGTTTTGTGAAATTTTTGAACTCATCCCGCGATATGACGTTTTTGTGACATTTTTGACCTCATCCCGCGATATGACGTTTTTGTGACATTTTTGACATCATTCCGCAGCATGACATTTTTGTGACATTTTTGACCTGATCCGGCGGTATGAAATTTTTGTGACATTCTTGCCCTCATCAAGCGGTATGATGTTTTCGTGACAATTTTGACATTTTTGTGACATTTTTGAACTCATAACATGGTATGACGTTTTTGTGAAATCTTTGACCTTGTTGTGACGTTTTTGACCTAATCCCGCGGTATGACGTTTTTGTGACATTTTTGACCTCATACCGCGGTATGACGTTTATGTGACATTTTTGACCGTTTTTTTGACATTTTTGACCTTTTTGTGACGTTTTTGACATGATTCCGCGGTATGACGTTTTTGTGACATTTTTGACCTCAGTATGACCTCAGTATGACGTTTTTGTGACATTTTTGACATTTTTGTGACATTGTTGACCTCATACCGCAGAATGAAATTTTTATGACATTTTTGACATGATTCTTCGGTATGATGTTTTTGTTAAATTTCTGACCTCATCCCGCGGAATGACTTTTTTCTGAGATTTTTGACCTCAATTTTTGAGACATTTTTGAACTTTTTATGACATTTTTGACATGATCCCGCTGTATGACGTTTTTGATACAATTTTGACCTTTTTGTGACATTTTTGACATGATTCCGCGGTATGACGTTTTTGTGACATTTTTGACCTTTTTGTGACATTTTTGACCTCATATGACGGTATGACGTTTTTGTGACATTTGACCTTTTGTGACATTTTTGACCTCATACCACGGTATGAAATATTTGTGACATTTTTTACCTCATCAGGCGGTATGACATTTTTGTGACATTTTTGACATATTTGTGACCTTTTTGAACTCATACCGAGGTGTGACATCTTTGTGACATTTTTGACATCATTCCGCGGTGTGACGTTTTTGTGACATTTTTGACCTCATACCGCGGTATGACGTTTTTGTGACATTTTTGACCTCATACCGTGGTATGACGTTTTTGTGACATTTTTGAAATTTTTGTGACATTTTAGACCTCATACTGCGGTATTACGTTTTTGTGACATTTTTGACTCAATCCCGCGGTATAACGTTTTTGTGACATTTTTGACCTAATACCGCGGTATAAAGTTTTTGTGACATTTTTGACCTTTTTCTGACATTGTTGACCTCATACCGCAGAATGAAATTTTTATGACATTTTTGACATCATCCCGCGGTATGACGTTTTTGTGACATTTTTGACCTACTACCGCGGTATGACGTTTTTGTGACATTTTTCACCTTTTTGTGACATTTTTGACCTCATACCGCTACCCAAAACGTTAATAAACCAACTCACTGTTTTAATCATACCCTTGATCTTGTTTTGACATATGGCATAGAAATTGAACATCTTATTGTTTTTCACCAAAATTCAATTTTGTCTGATCATTTTTTATTAACATTTGAATTTACAATAATGGACTATGGAGCACTTACCAAAAAGTTTCATTATAGCAGATGTTTATCTGATACTGCAGTAGCTACATTTAAGGAAATGATTCCATCATTATTGACTTCAATGCCATATGCCAACACAATAGAGAGTAACTCCTCTAGTGTTAGTCCCACACAGGTGGACAATCTGGTTGATGGTACGGCAGCTTCACTGCGAACATCACTTGATACTGTTGCCCCTCTGAAAAAGAAGGCAATGAATTATAATAAAATAGCTCCATGGTTTAATGAACAACTGCGCATTTTAAAGCAGAGTTCAAGGAGACTGGAAAGGCAATGGCGTTCTACAAATTCAGAAAAATTTCATCTGGCCTGGAAAGACAGTTTTACTGCATATAAAAAAGCGATTCGTAGAGCAAGAACCGCCTATTATTCATCTTTAATTGAGAAAAACAAAAACAACCCCAGGTTTTTGTTCAGCACTGTAGCCAGGCTGACAAAGAGTCACAGCTCTGTGGAGCCTTGTGTTCCTTTGGATCTCAGTAGTGAAGATTTCATGACCTTCTTCACTAATAAAGTTTTGAATATTAGGCAGAAAATCCTGAACATGTCTTTAGGAGCAGCAGCTCTGGAAGCATCCATAGGACCAGATTTATGCTTGGACTACTTCTCTGCTGTAAATCTGCCAGAGCTCATATCAATAGTAAACTCCTCTAAACTCCTCTAAACCAGCAACATGTTCGCTAGATCCCATCCCCACTAGACTGTTCAAGGATATATTTCCTTTAATTAACAATGCTGTTTTAAATATCATTAACTTCTCTCTACTAACAGGCTATGTACCACAGGCTTTTAAAGTTGCTGTAGTAAAGCCACTTCTAAAAAAGCCTACTCTAGATCCAGGTGTTTTAGCCAATTATAGGCCCATATCCAACCTCCCTTTTATCTCTAAAGTTTTAGAAAAAGTTGTTGCAAACCAATTATGTGATTATCTGCATATAAATGGTTTGTCTGAAGAATTTCAGTCAGGATTTAGAATCCATCATAGTACAGAGACAGCACTGGTAAAGGTTACCAATGATCTTCTAATAGCCTCAGACAGTGGATTAGTTTCTATACTTGTTCTTTTGGATCTTAGTGCTGCTTTTGATACAGTTGATCACAGCATCTTATTACAGAGACTGGAACATCTTATTGGGATTAAAGAAACCGCTCTAAAGTGGTTTAAATCATATTTATCAGACAGATTCCAGTTTGTTCATGTTAATGGCGATTCTTCCACCCGCACTAGAGTCAGTTATGGAGTTCCACAGGGTTCTGTATTAGGACCAATATTATTTACTTTGTACATGCTTCCTCTAGGAAACATTATTAGGAAGCACTGCATAAATTTCCATTGTTATGCAGATGATACCCAGTTATATTTATCTATGAAACCCAATGAAACCAATCAGTTGGTCAAACTCCAAGCATGTCTGAAGGACATAAAGGACTGGATGACCTGTAATTTTCTTCGTTTAAATTCTGACAAAACTGAGGTTATTGTATTTGGCCCGAAACACCTCAGAAACACAATATCTAACCAGATTGTTACCCTAGATGGTATTGCCTTAGCCTCCAGCTCTACTGTAAAAAACCTTGGAGTTATTTTTGATCAGGATATGTCCTTCAACTTACATATAAAACAAGTCTGCAGGATGGCATTCTTTCATTTACGTAATATTGTCAAAATCAGAAATATCTTGTCTCAGAGTGATGCTAAGAAACTAGTCCATGCATTTGTAACTTCCAGGCTGGACTATTGTAATTCTTTATTGTCAGGATGTCCCAGTAACTCTCTTAGAAACCTCCAGCTGATCCAAAATGCTGCAGCCAGAGTTCTGACAGGAACCAGTAAAAGAGATCATATTTCTCCTGTATTGGCTTCTCTTCATTGGCTTCCTGTAAAATCCAGGATAGAATTTAAAATCCTGCTTCTAACATACAAAACTGTTAACGAACAAGCTCCATCTTATCTTAAAGACCTTATTGTACCTTATCATCCGAACAGAGCCCTTCGCTCTGAAACTGCAGGTTTACTTGTGGTTCCCAGAGTTTCCAGAAGTAGAATGGGAGGCAGAGCCTTCAGTTATCAGGCTCCTCTCTTGTGGAATCAGCTCCCAGTTTGGGTTCGGGGGGCAGACACCCTCTCTTCTTTTAAGATTAAGCTTAAAACTTTCCTATTTGACAAATCTTATAGTTAGGGCTGCTCAGGACCACCTGAGCTGTCCCTCAGTTAAGCTGCCATAGGTTTAGACTGCTGGGGGACTCACATGATGCACTGGGCTCCTCTCCTCTCCTTTCTGTACTGTCATATATCACCATTACATATGACTAACCTATGTTTCCCCCCCGAGGTTCTGTGTCCTGCTTGTTCTCTCCGTGGATGTCCCTGATCTGGAGCTCAACGTCCCTGATCTGGAGCTCAACGTCCCTGATCTGGAGCTCAACACCCCTGATCTGGAGCTCAACGTCCCTGATCTGGAGCTCAACACCCCTGATCTGGAGCTCAACGTCCCTGATCTGGAGCTCAACGTCCCTGATCTGCAGCCGCTGGCCTCACCACCTCCAACCCCTACCCCAACCTCTCCTACTATCCCTCCCTCCCTCCTCTTCCCCACTCCCAACCCAACCGGTCGAGGCAGATGTCCGCCCTCCCTGAGCCTGGTTCTGTCGGAGGTTTTTTTTCCCCCCTTCCCTACCATGGGGGGTTTTTGGTTCCTTCCCACCGTCGCTGACTGCTTGCTCATAGGGAATCCAAAAGCAACTTTGGATTGTTGGGTTTTTCTGTTTCCTGTTTTACTGTTTCCTGTTCTTTCTTACAATGTTAAGCGCTTTGTGACGACCTGTGTTGTAAATATGCGCTATACAAATAAAACTGAATTGAATTGAATTGAATTATAACGGTTTTATGACATTTTTGACCTCTTTGTGACATTTTTGACCTCATACGACGGTATGACGTTTTTGTGACATCTTCGACCTTTTTGTGACATTTTTGACCTAATACCAAGGTATGACGTTTTTGTGAAATCTTTGACGTTTTTGTGACATTTTTGACCTCATACCACGGTATGACATTTTTGTGACATTTTTGACCTCATACCATGGCATGACGTTTTTGTGAAATTTTTGACCTTTTTGTGACGTTTTTGAACTCATCACGCGGTATGACGTTTTTGTGACATTTTTGACCTCATACCGCGGTCTGACTTTTATGTGACATTTTTGACCTTTTTCTGACATTTTTGACCTTTTTGTGACGTTTTTGACATGATTCCGCTATGAAGTTTTTGTGACATTTTTGACCTCATACCGCGGTATGACGTTTTTGTGACATTTTTGACCTTTTGGTGACATTTTTGACATGATTCTGCGGTATGACGTTTTTGTGACATTTTTGACCTCATACCGCGGTAAAACGTTTTTGTGAAATTTCTGACCTCATCCTGCGGTATGACTTTCTTCTGAGATTTTTGACCTCAATTTTTGAGACATTTTTGACATTTTTATGACATTTTTTACATGATCCCGCGGTATGACGTTTTTGTGACATTTTTAACCTTTTTGTGACATTTTTGACCTCATACCGCGGTATAACGGTTTTATGAAATTTTTGACCTCTTTGTGACATTTTTGACCTCATACGACGGTATGACGTTTTTGTGACATCTTCGACCTTTTTGTGACATTTTTGACCTCATGCCGCGGTATGACGTTTTTGTGACATTTTTGACTCCATACCACGGTATGACATTTTTGTGACATTTTTGAACTCATACCATGGCATGACGTTTTTGTGAAATTTTTGACCTTTTTGTGACGTTTTTGACCTCATCCCGCGGTATGACGTTTTTGTGACATTTTTGACCTCACACCGCGGTATGACTTTTATGTGACATTTTTGACCTTTTTGTGACATTTTTGACCTTTTTGTGACGTTTTTGACATGATTCCGCGGTATGACGTTTTTGTGACATTTTTGACCTCATACCGCGGTATGACGTTTTTGTGACATTTTTGACCTTTTTGTGACATTTTTGACATGATTCTGCTTTATGACGTTTTTGTGACATTTTTGACCTCATACCGCGGTATAACGTTTTTGTGAAATTTCTGACCTCATCCTGCGGTATGACTTTTTTCTGAGATTTCTGACCTCAATTTTTGAGACATTTTTGACATTGTTATGACATTTTTGACATGATCCCGCGGTATGACGTTTTTGTGACTTTTTACTTTTTTGTGACATTTTTGACATGGTTCCGTGGTATGACGTTTTTGTGACATTTTTGACCTTTTTGTGACATTTTTGACCTCATACGACGGTATGACGTTTTTGTGACATTTCACCATTTTGTGACATTTTTGACCTCATACCACGGTATGAAATATTTGTGACATTTTCGACCCCATCCCGCGGTATGAAATTTTTGTGACATTTGTGACCTCATCAGGCTGTATGACATTTTTGTGACATTTTTGACATATATGTGACCTTTTTGAACTCATACCGAGGTATGACATCTTTGTGACATTTTTGACATCATTCCGCGGCATGACGTTTTTGAGACATTTTTGACCTTTTTGTGACATTTTTGACATCATTCCGCGGTATGACGTTTTTGTGACATTTTTGACCTGATTCCACGGTATGACGTTTTTGTGACATTTTTCACCTCATCCCGCGGTATGACGTTTTTGTCACATTTTTGACATCATCCCGCGGTATGACGTTTTTGTGACATTTTTGACCTCATGCCGCATTTATGACGTTTTTGTGACATTTTTGACCTGATCCCACGGTATGACGTTTTTGTGACATTTTTGACCTGATCCCACGGTATGACGTTTTTGTGACATTTTTGACCTCATACCGCGGTATGACGTTTTTGTGACATTTTTGACCTCATACCGTGGTATGACGTTTTTGTGACATTTTTGAAATTTTTGTGACATTTTAGACCTCATACTGCGGTATTACGTTTTTGTGACATTTTTGACTTAATCCCGCGGTATAACGTTTTTGTGACATTTTTGACCTAATACCGCGGTATAAAGTTTTTGTGACATTTTTTACCTTTTTCTGACATTGTTGACCTCATACCGCGGAATGAAATTTTTATGACATTTTTGACATCATCCCGCGGTATGACGTTTTTGTGACATTTTTGACCTACTACCGCGGTATGACGTTTTTGTGACATTTTTCACCTTTTTGTGACATTTTTGACCTCATACCGCGGTATAACGGTTTTATGACATTTTTGACCTATTTGTGACATTTTTGACCTCATACGACGGTATGTCGTTTTTGTGACATCTTCGACCTTTTTGTGACATTTTTGACCTAATACCAAGGTATGACGTTTTTGTGAAATCTTTGAAGTTTTTGTGACATTTTTGACCTCATACCACGGTATGACATTTTTGTGACATTTTTGAACTCATACCATGGCATGACGTTTTTGTGAAATTTTTGACCTTTTTGTGACGTTTTTGAACTCATCACGCGGTATGACGTTTTTGTGACATTTTTGAACTCATACCATGGCATGACGTTTTTGTGAAATTTTTGACCTTTTTGTGACGTTTTTGAACTCATCACGCGGTATGACGTTTTTGTGACATTTTTGACCTCATACCGCGGTCTGACTTTTGTGTGACATTTTTGACCTTTTTCTGACATTTTTGACCTTTTTGTGACGTTTTTGACATGATTCCGCTATGACGTTTTTGT
>JAMOIN010001209.1:0-14119 GCA_024666655.1 Dascyllus trimaculatus
ACTATGACGTTTTTTAGTGATTTTAGACGACATACGATACTATGACGTTTTTGTTGACTTTTGACGACGTACTTTAGATGACATTTTTGACAACATACTATACTATGACGTTTTTTAGTGATTTTTGACCACATGACGTTTGTGTGACATTTTTGACGACATGACTTTTTGTGATATTTTTGACGACATACTATACTATGACATTTTGACTGATTTTGGACAAGAGGCTATACTATGTAGAGTGATTTTTTACGACATTCTATACTATGACGTTTTTAGTGATTTTTAACGACATGCTATAGAATGACGTTTTTAGTGATATTTTGGAAGACATAAATATAGTATGACGTTTTTGAGTCATTTCGGACGACATACTACACTATCACGGATTTTAGCCATTTTTGACGACATACTATACTATGACATTTTTTAAGCCATTTTTGACGACATACTATACTATGACGTTTTTCGTGACATTTTTGATGACATACTATATAATGACGGTTTTTAGCAATTTTTGAAGACATACTATACTATTACGTTTTTGAGTGATTTCAGACGACATACTATACTCTCACGTTTTTTTTTTGATTTAGTACGACATACTACACAATGACGTTTTTTCGCCATTTTTGACGACAGACTATACTATGACGTTTTTGAGTGATTTTTGACGACATACTATACTGTGACGGTTTTTTGTGATTTTCGACGACATACTGTACTATGACGGTTTTTAGCCATTTTTTTTGACATACTATACTAGGACGGTTTTTAGTGATTTTTGACGACATACTACACTATGACGTTTTTAGAGATATTTTTGACGACATGCTATACAATGACATTTTTCGTGACATTTTTGATGACATACTATACAATGACGGTTTTTAGCCATTTTTGACAACATACTATACATGACGTTTTTGAGTGATTTCAGACGACATACTATACTGTCACGTTTTTTTGTGATTTAATACGACATACTACACAATGACATTTTTTAACCATCTTTGACGACATACTATACTATCACGTTTTTTAGTGATTTTTGACGACATACTATACTATGACGTTTTTAGTGATTTTTGGAAGACATACTATAGAATGACGTTTTGCTTCATTTCGGACGACATTCTACACTATCACGGTTTTTAGCCATTTTTGACTACATACTATACTATGACTTTTTTAAGCCATTTTTGACGACATACTATACTATGACGCTTTTTAGCCATTTTTGACAACATACTATACTATGACGTTTTTTAGTGATTTTTGATGATAAACTATACTATGACTTCTTTTGTGATTCTTGACAACATACTACACTATCACGTGATTTTTGTGATTTTGGACGATATACTATACTATGACGTTTTTTAGCCATTTTTTACGACATGTGATACTATGACGTTTTTGAGTGATTCCGGACGACATACTATACTATGACATTTTGACTGATTTTGGACAACAGACTATACTATGTCGAGTGATTTTTGACGACATTCTATACTATTACGCTTTTTAGCCATTTTTGACAACATACTATACTATGACGTTTTTTCGTGATTTTTGATGACATACTATACTATGACGGTTTTTAGTGATTTTGGACGACACACTATACTATGACATTTTGGAGTGATTTTGGACGACAGACTATACTATGACGTTTTTGTGATATTTTTGACGACAAACTATTTCATGTTTTTAAGCCATTGTTGACGACATACTATACTATGACAGTTTAGAGTGATTTTGGACGACATACTATACTATGACGTTTTTGAGTGATTCAAGACGAAATACTATACTATGATGATTTTTAGCCATTTTGGACGACATACTATACGATCACGGTTTTTAGTGATTTTTGACAACAGACTATACTATGACGGTTTTTAGTGATTTTGTACGACATACTATACTATGACGTTTTTTAGCCATTTTTGACGACTATGAAGTTTTTGAGTGATTTTGGACTACAGACTATACTATGATGTATTTTAGTGATTTTTGACGACATGCTATACTATGACGTTTTTGAGTGATTTTTGACAACAGACTATACTATGACGGTTTTTAGTGATTTTGTACGACATACTATACTATGACGTTTTTTAGCCATTTTTGACGACTATGAAGTTTTTGAGTGATTTTGGACTACAGACTATACTATGATGTATTTTAGTGTTTTTGACGACATGCTATACTATGACGTTTTAGAGTGATTTTGGACGACAGACTATACAATGACATTTTTGAAGCCATTTTTGACGACATACTATACGATTACGCTTTTTAGCCAATTGTGACAACATGCTATACTATGATGTTTTTTAGTGATTTTTGATTACATACTATACTATGACTTCTTTGTAATTCTTGAAAACATAGTTTTTTTGTGATTTTGGACGATATACTATACTATGACGTTTTTAGCCATTTTTTACAACATGTGATACTATGACGTTTTTGAGTGATTCCGGACGACATACTATACTATGACGGTTGTCAGCCATTTTGACGATATACTATACTCTGACATTTTGACTGATTTTGGACAACAGACTATACTATGAGTGATTTTTGACGACATTCTATACTATGACGGTATTAGTGTTTTTGGAAGACATACTATACTATGACATTTTTAGTGATATTTTGGAAGACATACTATACTATGATGGTTTTTAGACATTTTTCACCACATACTATACTATGACATTTATAAGCCATTTTTGACGACATACTATAATATGACGCTTTTAAGCCATTTTTGACAACATATTATACTATGACGTTTTTTAGTAATTTTTGAGGACATACTTTACTATCACGTTTTTTAGTGATTTTGGACGACATACTGTACTATGACGGTTTGTAGTGATTTTTTACGACATACTATACTATGACGGTTTTTAGTGATTTTTGACGACATACTATACTATGAGATTGTTGGTGACTTGTTTGACCACATACTTTACTATGACTTGTTTTAGTGATTTTTCACGACATACTATACTATGACGTTTTTGGTGACGTGTGATGACATATTATACTATGACGGTTATTTTAGTCATTTTTGACGACATACTATAATCTGAAGTTTTTGTGACATTTTTCACGACATGACGTTTGTGTGACATTTTTGACAACATGACTTTTTTGTGATATTTTTGACGACATACAATACTATGATATTTTGACTGATTTTGGACAGCAGACTATGTCGAGTGATTTTTGACGACATTCTATACTATGAAGTTTTTAGTGATTTTTGACGACATGCTATAGTATGACGTTTTTAGGGATATTTTGGAAGACATACTACAGTATGACGTTTTTGAGTCATTTCGGACGACATACTACACTATAACATTTTTTAAGCCATTTTTGAAGACATGCTATACTATGACATTTTTCGTGACATTTTTGATGACATCCTATACAATGACGGTTTTTAGCAATTTTTGACGACATACTATACTATGACGTTTTTGAGTGATTTCAGACAACATACTATACTCTCACGTTTTTTTTGTGATTTAGTACGACATACTACACAATGACGTTTTTAGCCATTTTTGACGACATACTGTACTATCACGTTTTTTAGTGATTTTTGACGACATACTCCACTATAACGTTTTTGACGACATACTATACTATGACGTTTTTGACGACATACTATACTATGACGTTTTTGAGTGATTTTTGACGTCATACTATACTGTGACGGTTTTTTTGTGATTTTTGACGACATACTATACTATTACGCTTTTTAGCCATTTGTGACAACATGCTAAACTATGACGTTTTTCAGTGATTTTTGATTACATACTATACTATGACTTCTTTTGTAATTCTTGAAAATATACTATACTATCACGTTTTTTGTGATTTTGGACGATATACTCTTCTATGACGTTTTTTAGCCATTTTTTACGACATGTGATACAATGACGTTTTTGAGTGATTCCGGACGACATACTATACTATGACATTTTGACTGATTTTGGACAACAGACTGTACTATGAGTGATTTTTGAGCACATTCTATACTATGACGTTTTTAGATTTTTTGGAAGACATACTATACTATGAAGTTTTTTAGCCATTTTTGACGATATGCTATACTATGACGTTTTTGTGAGATTTTTGACTACATATGAAGTTTTTGAGTGATTTTGGACAACAGACTATACAATGACAATGTTCAGTGATTTTTGACGACATGCTGTACTATGACGTTTTTCAGTGATTGTTGACGACATAATATACTACGACAGTGTTCAGTGATTTTTGACTACATGCTATACTATGAAGTTTTTGAGATATTTTGGACGACAGACTATACTATGACGTATTTCAGACATTTTTGACGACATACTATACTATGACGGTTTTTAGCTATTTTTGACGACATGCTATACTATGACGTTTTTGTGACATTTTTGACGACATACAATACTATGAAGTTTTTGAGTGATTTTGGACTACAGCCTATACTATGACGTATTTTAGTGATTTTTTACGACATGCTATACTATGACGTTTTTGAGTGATTGTCTACAACATACTATACTGTGACATTTTTGCGACATTTTTGAAGACATACTATACTGTGACGTTTTTTTGTGATTTTGGACGACATAATATACTATGACATTTTTGCGACATTTTTGAGGACATCCTATACTATGACTTTTTGGTGATATCTTGGACGACATACTATACTACGACGTTTTTAGTGATTTTTGACCATGTACTATACTATGACATTATTGTGACATTTTTGACGACATATTATAGCATGTTTTTTTGGTGACTTTTTGGACGACATACTTATACTATCACGTTTTTGTGACATTTTTGACGATATACTACACTATGATATTTTTGCCACATTTTTGACGACATACTATACTATGACGATTTTAGTGATATTTTGGACGACATACTATACTATTACATTTTTTAGTGATTTCTGACGACAGAATATACTTTGACGTTTTTTAGTGATTTTTGACGACAGACTATACTATGACGTTTTTGGTGATATTTTTGACAACATACTACACAATGACCTTTTAAGAGATTTTTCAAGACATACGATGCTGTGACGTCTATTAAGCCATTTTTCACGACATACTATACTATGAGGTTTTTGAGTGATTTTGGACGACATGCTACATGGACGTTTTTTTGTGATTTTTGACGACATGCTACACTATCACGTTTTTTTGTGATTTTTGACGACATACTATAGTATGACATTTTTTACTGATTTTTGACGACAGAATATACTATGATGTTTTTGCCATATTTTTGACAACATACTATACTATGACGTTTTTTAGTGATTTTTGATGATATACTATACTATGACTTCTTTTGTGATTCTTGACAACATACTACACTATCACGTGATTTTTGTGATGTTGGGCGATTTACTATACTATGACGTTTTTTAGCTATTTTTTACGACATGTGATACTATGACGTTTTTGAGTGATTCCGGACGACTTACTATACTATTACAGTTGTCAGCCATTTTTGACGACATACTATACTATGACATTTTGACTGATTTTGGACAACAGACTATACTATGTCGAGTGATTTTTGACGACATTCTATACTATGACGCTTTTTAGCCATTTTTGACAACATACTATAATATGGACGTTTTTTAGTGATTTTTGATGACATACTATACTATGACGGTTTTTAGTGATTTTTGACGACACACTATACTCTGACATTTTGGAGTGATTTTGGACGACAGACTATACTATGACGTTTTTGTGATATTTTTGACGACAAACTATTTCATGTTTTTTAGCCATTGTTTACGACATACTATACTATGACAGTTTAGAGTGATTTTGGACGACATACTATACTATGACGTTTTTGAGTGATTCAAGACGAAATACTATACTATGACGATTTTTAGCCATTTTGGACGACATACTATACTATCACGGTTTTAAGTGATTTTTGACGACATACTATACTATCACGGTTTTTAGTGATTCAAGACGACATACTATACTATGACGGTTTTTAGTGATTTTGTACGACATACTATACTATGACGTCTTTTAGTGATTTTTGACAACAGACTATACTATGACGGTTTTTAGTGATTTTGTACGACATACTATACTATGACGCTTTTTTCCATTTTTGACGACATACTATACTATCATGGTTTTTAGTGATTTTTGACAACAGACTATACTATGACGGTTTTTAGTGATTTTGTACGACATACTATACTATGACGTCTTTTAGTGATTTTTGACGACAGACTATACTATGACGTTTTTGGTGATATTTTTGACAACATACTACACTATGACCTTTTAAGAGATTTTTCAAGACATACGATGCTGTGACGTCTATTAAGCCATTTTTCAC
The DNA here is from genome assembly GCA_024666655.1 of Dascyllus trimaculatus. NCBI lineage: Eukaryota > Metazoa > Chordata > Actinopteri > Pomacentridae > Dascyllus > Dascyllus trimaculatus. The sequence goes on from JAMOIN010001209.1 coordinate 6,433, forward strand.
GACATACTATACTATGAAGTTTTTGAGTGATTTTGGACGACATGCTACACGGACGTTTTTTTGTGATTTTTGACGACATGCTACACTATCACGTTTTTTTGTGATTTTTGACGACATACTATAGTATGACATTTTTTACTGATTTTTGACGACAGAATATACTATGATGTTTTTGCCATATTTTTGACAACATACTATACTATGACGTTTTTTAGTGATTTTTGATGATATACTATACTATGACTTCTTTTGTGATTCTTGAAAACATACTACACTATCACGTGATTTTTTTTGATGTTGGACGATTTACTATACTATGACGTTTTTTAGCCATTTTTTACGACATGTTATACTATGACGTTTTTGAGTGATTCCGGACGACATACTATACTATTACAGTTGTCAGCCATTTTTGACGACATACTATACTATGACATTTTGACTGATTTTGGACAACAGACTATACTATGTCGAGTGATTTTTGACGACATTCTATACTATGACGCTTTTTATTCATTTTTGACAACATACTATACTATGACGTTTTTGTGATATTTTTGACGACAAACTATTTCATGTTTTTTAGCCATTGTTGACGACATACTATACTATGACAGTTTAGAGTGATTTTGGACGACATACTATACTATGACGTTTTTGAGTGATTCAAGACGAAATACTAAACTATGACGATTTTAGCCATTTTGGACGACATACTATACTATCACGGTTTTTAGCCATTTTTGACGACATACTATACATGACGTGTTTTGAGTGATTTCAGACGACATACTATACTGTCACGTTTTTTTGTGATTTAGTACGACATACTACACAATGACATTTTTTAGCCATTTTTGACGACATACTATACCTTGACGTTTTTAGTGATAGTTTGGAAGACATACTGTAGTATGACGTTTTTGATTCATTTCGGACGACATACTACACTATCACGGTTTTCAGCAATTTTTGACAACATACTATACTATGACATTTTGTAAGCCATTTTTGACGACATACTATACTATGACATTTTTTAAGCCATTTTGGACGACATACTATACTATGACATTTTTTAAGCCATTGTTGACGACATACTATACTATGACAGTTTAGAGTGATTTTGGACGACATACTATACTATGACGTTTTTGAGTGATTCAAGACGATATACTATACTGTGACGATTTTTAGCCATTTTGGACGACATACTATTCTATCACGGTTTTTAGTGATTTTTGACGACATACTATACTATCACGGTTTTTAGTGATTCAAGACGACATACTATACTATGACGGTTTTTAGCCATTTTTGACGACATACTATACTATGACGTTTTTAGTGATATTTTGGAAGACATACTGTAGTATGACGTTTTTGATTCATTTCGGACGACATACTACACAATCACGGTTTTCAGCAATTTTTGACAACATACTATACTATGACATTTTGTAAGCCATTTTTGACGACATACTATACTATGACATTTTTTAAGCCATTTTGGACGACATACTATACTATGACATTTTTTAAGCCATTGTTGACGACATACTATACTATGACAGTTTAGAGTGATTTTGGACGACATACTATACTATGACGTTTTTGAGTGATTCAAGACGAAATGCTATACTATGACGATTTTTAGCCATTTTGGACGACATACTATACTATCACGGTTTTTAGTGATTTTTGACGACATACTATACTATCACGGTTTTTAGTGATTCAAGACGACATACTATACTATGACGGTTTTTAGCCATTTTTGACGACATACTATACTATCACGGTTTTTAGTGATTTTTGACAACAGACTATACTATGACGGTTTTTAGTGATTTTTGACGACATACTATACTATCACGGTTTTTAGTGATTTTTGACAACAGACTATACTATGACGGTTTTTAGTGATTTTGTACGACATACTATACTATGACGTTTTTTAGTGATTTTTGACGACATACTATACTATGACGTTTTTGAGTGATTCAAGACGATATACTATACTGTGACGATTTTTAGCCATTTTGGACGACATACTATTCTATCACGGTTTTTAGTGATTTTTGACAACAGACTATAATATGACGGTTTTTAGTGATTTTTGACGACATACTATACTATCACGGTTTTTAGTGATTTTTGACAACAGACTATACTATGACGGTTTTTACTGATTTTGTACAACATACTATACTATGACGTTTTTTAGTGATTTTTGACGACAGACTATACTATGACGTTTTTGGTGATGTTTTTGACAACATACTACACTATGACCTTTTTAGTGATTTATCAAGACATAAGATGCTTTGACGTTTTTTAAGCCATTTTTCACGACATACTATACTATGAAGTTTTTGAGTGATTTTGGACGACATGCTACACGGACGTTTTTTTGTAATTTTTGACGACATGCTACACAATCACGTTTTTTTGTGATTTTTGACGACATACTATAGTATGACATTTTTTACTGAGTTTTGACGACAGAATATACTATGATGTTTTTGCCATATTTTTGACAACATACTATACTATGACGTTTTTTAGTGATTTTAGACGACATACTTATACTCTGACGTTTTTGTTGACTTTTGACGACGTACGATACATGACATTTTTGACGACATACTATACTATGACGTTTTTTGGTGATTTTTGACGACATGACCTTTGTGGTACATTTTTGACGACATGACTTTTTTGTGATATTTTTGACGAAATACTATACTATGACATTTTGACTGATTTTGGACAACAGACTATACTATGTGGAGTAATTTTTAGTGATTTTTGACGACATATTATAGTATGACGTTTTATAGTCATTTCGGACGACATACTACACTATCACGGATTTTAGCCATTTTTGACAACATACTATACTATGACGTCTTTTAGTGATTTTTGACGACATACTATACTATGAGATTGTTGGTGACATGTGTGATGACATACTATGACGTTTTTGTGAAATTTTGGATTACATGACGTTTGTGTGACATTTTTGACGACTGACTTTTTTGTGATATTTTTGACGACATACTATACTATGAAATTTTGACTGATTTTGGACAACAGACTATACTATGTCGAGTGATTTTTGACGACATTCTATACTATGACGTTTTAAGATTTTTTGGAAGACATACTATACTATGACGTTTTTGTGAGATTTTTTACTATATTTGAAGTTTTTGAGTGATTTTGGACAACAGACTATACAATGACAATGTTCAGTGATTTTTGAGGACATGCTATAGTATGACGTTTTTTAGTGATTTTGGACGACAGACTATACTATGAAATTTTGACTGATTTTGGACAACAGACTATACTATGTCGAGTGATTTTTGACGACATTCTATGCTATGACGTTTTAAGATTTTTTGGAAGACATACTATACTATGACGTTTTTGTGAGATTTTTGACTATATTTGAAGTTTTTGAGTGATTTTGGACAACAGACTATACTAGGACAATGTTCAGTGATTTTTGACTACATGCTATACTATGACGTTTTTTAGTGATTTTGGACGACAGACTATACTATGACGTAATTTCAGCCATTTTTCACGACATACTATACTTTGACGTTTTTGAGTGATTTTTGACGACATACTATACTATGAAATTTTTGAGTGATTTTGGACAACAGACTATACTATGACGTATTTTAGTGATTTTTGACGACATGCTATACTATGACGTTTTTGAGTGATTGTTGACGACATACTATACGATGACATTTTTGCGACATTTTTGAAGACATACTATACTGTGACGTTTTTTTGTGATTTTGGACTACATAATATGCTATGAATTTTTTGCGACATTTTTGAGGACATCCTATACTATGACTTTTTGGTGATATCTTGGACGACATACTATACTACGACGTTTTTAGTGATTTTTGACCATGTACTATACTATGACATTTTTGACGACATATTATAGTATGATTTTTTGGTGATATTTTTGACGACATACTTATACTATCAAGTTTTTGTGACATTTTTGACGATATACTACACTATGACATATTTGCCACATTTTTGACGACAGACTATACTATGACGATTTTAGTGATATTTTGGACGACATACTATACTATTACATTTTTTAGTGATTTCTGACGACAGAATATACTTTGACGTTTTTTAGTGATTTTTGACGACAGACTATACTATGACGTTTTTGGTGATATCTTTTTGACAACATACTACACCATGACCTTTTTAGTGATTTCTCAAGACATCCGATGCTGTGACGTTTTTTAAGCCATTTTTCACGACATACTATACTATGAAGTTTTTGAGTGATTTTGGACGACATGCTACACGGACGTTTTTTTGTGATTTTTGACGACATGCTACACTATCACGTTTTTTTGTGATTTTTGACAACATATTATAGTATGACATTTTTTACTGTTTTTTGACGACAGAATATACTATGATGTTTTTGCCATATTTTTGACAACATACTACACTATGACCTTTTAAGAGATTTTTCAAGACATACGATGCTGTGACGTCTATTAAGCCATTTTTCACGACATACTATACTATGAGGTTTTTGAGTGATTTTGGACGACATGCTACATGGACGTTTTTTTGTGATTTTTGACGACATGCTACACTATCACGTTTTTTTGTGATTTTTGACAACATATTATAGTATGACATTTTTTACTGTTTTTTGACGACAGAATATACTATGATGTTTTTGCCATATTTTTGACAACATACTATACTATGACGTTTTTTAGTGATTTTAGACGACATACGATACTATGACGTTTTTGTTGACTTTTGACGACGTACTTTAGATGACATTTTTGACAACATACTATACTATGACGTTTTTTAGTGATTTTTGACGACATGACGTTTGTGTGACATTTTTGACGACATGACTTTTTGTGATATTTTTGACGACATACTATACTATGACATTTTGACTGATTTTGGACAAGAGGCTATACTATGTCGAGTGATTTTTTACGACATTCTATACTATGACGTTTTTAGTGATTTTTGACGACATGCTATAGAATGACGTTTTTAGTGATATTTTGGAAGACATAAATATAGTATGACGTTTTTGAGTCATTTCGGACGACATACTACACTATCACGGATTTTAGCCATTTTTGACGACATACTATACTATGACATTTTTTAAGCCATTTTTGACGACATACTATACTATGACGTTTTTCGTGACATTTTTGATGACATACTATATAATGACGGTTTTTAGCAATTTTTGAAGACATACTATACTATTACGTTTTTGAGTGATTTCAGACGACATACTATACTCTCACGTTTTTTTTTTGATTTAGTACGACATACTACACAATGACGTTTTTTCGCCATTTTTGACGACATGCTACACTATGACGTTTTTGAGTGATTTTTGACGACATACTATACTGTGACGGTTTTTTGTGATTTTCGACGACATACTGTACTATGACGGTTTTTAGCCATTTTTTATGACATACTATACTAGGACGGTTTTTAGTGATTTTTGACGACATACTACACTATGACGTTTTTAGAGATATTTTTGACGACATGCTATACAATGACATTTTTCGTGACATTTTTGATGACATACTATACAATGACGGTTTTTAGCCATTTTTGACAACATACTATACATGACGTTTTTGAGTGATTTCAGACGACATACTATACTGTCACGTTTTTTTGTGATTTAATACGACATACTACACAATGACATTTTTTAACCATCTTTGACGACATACTATACTATCACGTTTTTTAGTGATTTTTGACGACATACTATACTATGACGTTTTTAGTGATTTTTGGAAGACATACTATAGAATGACGTTTTGCTTCATTTCGGACGACATTCTACACTATCACGGTTTTTAGCCATTTTTGACTACATACTATACTATGACTTTTTTAAGCCATTTTTGACGACATACTATACTATGACGCTTTTTAGCCATTTTTGACAACATACTATACTATGACGTTTTTTAGTGATTTTTGATGATATACTATACTATGACTTCTTTTGTGATTCTTGACAACATACTACACTATCACGTGATTTTTGTGATTTTGGACGATATACTATACTATGACGTTTTTGAGTGATTCCGGACGACATACTATACTATGACATTTTGACTGATTTTGGACAACAGACTATACTATGTCGAGTGATTTTTGACGACATTCTATACTATGACGCTTTTTAGCCATTTTTGACAAAATACTATACTATGACGTTTTTTCGTGATTTTTGATGACATACTATACTATGACGGTTTTTAGTGATTTTGGACGACACACTATACTATGACATTTTGGAGTGATTTTGGACGACAGACTATACTATGACGTTTTTGTGATATTTTTGACGACAAACTATTTCATGTTTTTAAGCCATTGTTGACGACATACTATACTATGACAGTTTAGAGTGATTTTGGACGACATACTATACTATGACGTTTTTGAGTGATTCAAGACGAAATACTATACTATGATGATTTTTAGCCATTTTGGACGACATACTATACGATCACGGTTTTTAGTGATTTTTGACAACAGACTATACTATGACGGTTTTTAGTGATTTTGTACGACATACTATACTATGACGTTTTTTAGCCATTTTTGACGACTATGAAGTTTTTGAGTGATTTTGGACTACAGACTATACTATGATGTATTTTAGTGATTTTTGACGACATGCTATAACTATGACGTTTTTGAGTGATTTTTGACAACAGACTATACTATGACGGTTTTTAGTGATTTTGTACGACATACTATACTATGACGTTTTTTAGCCATTTTTGACGACTATGAAGTTTTTGAGTGATTTTGGACTACAGACTATACTATGATGTATTTTAGTGTTTTTGACGACATGCTATACTATGACGTTTTAGAGTGATTTTGGACGACAGACTATACAATGACATTTTTGAAGCCATTTTTGACGACATACTATACGATTACGCTTTTTAGCCAATTGTGACAACATGCTATACTATGATGTTTTTTAGTGATTTTTGATTACATACTATACTATGACTTCTTTGTAATTCTTGAAAACATAGTTTTTTTGTGATTTTGGACGATATACTATACTATGACGTTTTTAGCCATTTTTTACAACATGTGATACTATGACGTTTTTGAGTGATTCCGGACGACATACTATACTATGACGGTTGTCAGCCATTTTGACGATATACTATACTCTGACATTTTGACTGATTTTGGACAACAGACTATACTATGAGTGATTTTTGACGACATTCTATACTATGACGGTATTAGTGTTTTTGGAAGACATACTATACTATGACATTTTTAGTGATATTTTGGAAGACATACTATACTATGATGGTTTTTAGACATTTTTCACCACATACTATACTATGACATTTATAAGCCATTTTTGACGACATACTATAATATGACGCTTTTAAGCCATTTTTGACAACATATTATACTATGACGTTTTTTAGTAATTTTTGAGGACATACTTTACTATCACGTTTTTTAGTGATTTTGGACGACATACTATACTATGACGGTTTGTAGTGATTTTTTACGACATACTATACTATGACGGTTTTTAGTGATTTTTGACGACATACTATAC
>JAMOIN010000400.1:0-14116 GCA_024666655.1 Dascyllus trimaculatus
TCTAATGCTCTAAAACATCTTTTCGCGGGCTGAAAATTCCACTTTTGCCACTCACTGTATGGAGTCAATTCCTTCATACAACGTGACTGGAAACAGCTTTTGCCTTTATATCTATCATATTTGAACAGCATCTGACAGTGAAACATGTTTGTAAACATTGATTTTCAAATTGTGCACTGTTGCTATGTCTAATGCTCTAAAACAGCTTTTCGCGGGATGAAAATGCCACTTTTGCCACTCACTGTATGGAGTAAATTCCTTGATACAACATGACTGGAAACAGCTTTAGCCTTCATATTTATCATATTTGAACAGCATCTGACAGTGAAACATGTTTGTAAACATAGATTTTGAAAAACTGCAGTCTACCTGTTTCTAATGCTCTAAAACAGCTTTTCGCGGGCTGAAAATGTCACTTGTGCCACTCACTGTATGGAGTCAATTCCTTGATACAACGTGACTGGAAACAGCTTTTGCCTTCATATTTATCATATTTGAACAGCATCTGACAGTGAAACATGTTTGTAAACATTGATTTTGAAAAACTGCAGTCTAGCCGTCTCTCATGCTCTAAAACAGTTTTTCGCGGGCTGAAAATGCCACTTTGCCACTCACTGTATGGAGTCAATTCCTTGATACAACGTGACTGGAAACAGCTTTTGCCTTCATATTTATCATATTTGAACAGCATCTGACAGTGAAACATGTTTGTAAACATAGATTTTCAAAAAGTGCACTGTTGCTATTTCTAATGCTCTAAAACAGCTTTTCGCGGGCTGAAAATGCCACTTTTGCCACTTACTGTATGGTGTCAATTCCTTGATACAACGTGACTGTAAAAAGCTTTTGCCTTCATATTTATCATATTTGAACAGCATCTGACAGTGAAACATGTTTGTAAACATTGTTTTGAAAAACTGCAGTCAAGCTTTCTCTCATGCTCTAAAACAGCTTTTCGCGGGCTGAAAATGCCACTTTTGCCACTCACCGTATGGAGTCCATTACTTTACAAAACGTGACTGGAAAAAGCTTTTGCCTTCATACTTATCATATTTGAACAGCATCTGACAGTGAAACATGTTTGTAAACATTGATTTTCAAAAAGTGAACTGTTGTTATTTCTAATGCTCTAAAACAGCTTTTCGCGGGCTGAAAATGCCACTTTTGCCATTCACTGTATGGAGTCAATTCCTTGACACAACGTGACTGGAAACAGCTTTTGCCTTCATATTTATCATATTAGAACAGCATCTGACAGTGAAACATGTTTGTAAACATTGATTTTGAAAAACTGCAGTCTACCTGTTTCCCATGCTCTAAAACATCTTTTCGCGGGCTGAAAATGCCACTTTTGCCACTCACTGCATGGAGTCAATTCCTTTATACAAAGTGACTGGAAAAAGCTTTTGCCTTCATATTTATCATATTTAAACAGCATCTGACAGTGAAACATGTTTGTAAACATTGATTTTCAAATTGTAAACTGTTGCTATGTCTAATGCTCTAAAACAGCTTTTCGCGGGCTGAAAATGCCACTTTTGCCACTCACTGTATGGAGTCAATTCCTTGATACAATATGACTGGAAACAGCTTTTGCCTTCATATTTGTCATATTTGAACAGCATCTGACAGTGAAACATGTTTGTAAACATTGATTTTCAAAAAGTGCAATGTTGCTATGTCTAATGCTCTAAAACAGCTTTTCGCGGGCTGAAAATGCCACTTTTGCCACTCACTGTGTGGAGTCAATTCCTTGTCACAACCTGACTGGAAGCAGCTTTTGCCTTCATATTTATCATATTTGAACAGCATCTGACACTGAAAAATGTTTGTAAACATTGATTTTCAAAAAGTGCACTGTTGCTATTTCTAATGCTCTAAAACAGCTTTTCGCGGGCAGAAAATACCACTTTTGCCACTTACTGTATGGTGTCAATTCCTTGATACAACGTGACTGTAAAAAGCTTTTGCCTTCATATTTATCATATTTGAACAGCATCTGACAGTGAAACATGTTTGTAAACATTGTTTTGAAAAACTGCAGTCTAGCTTTCTCTCATGCTCTAAAACAGCTTTTCGCGGGCTGAAAATGCCACTTTTGCCACTCACCGTATGGAGTCCATTACTTTACAAAACGTGACTGGAAAAAGCTTTTGCCTTCATACTTATCATATTTGAACAGCATCTGACAGTGAAACATGTTTGTAAACATTGATTTTCAAAAAGTGAACTGTTGTTATTTCTAATGCTCTAAAACAGCTTTTCGCGGGCTGAAAATGCCACTTTTGCCACTCACTGTATGGAGTCAATTCCTTGATACAACGTGACTGGAAACAGCTTTTGCCTTCATATTTATCATATTTGAACAGCATCTGACAGTGAAACATGTTTGTAAACATTGATTTTGAAAAACTGCAGTCTACCTGTTTCTAATGCTCTTAAACAGCTCTTCGCGGGCTGAAAATGCCACTTTTGCCACTCACTGTATGGAGTCAATTCCTTGATACAACGTGACTGGAAACAGCTATTGCCTTCATATTTATCATATTTGAACAGCATCTGACAGTGAAACATGTTTGTAAACATTGATTTTCAAATTGTGCACTGTTGCTGTGTCTAATGCTCTAAATCAGCTTTTCGCGGTCTGAAAATGCCACTTTTGCCACTCACTGTATGGAGTCAATTCCTTCATACAACGTGACTGGAAACAGCTTTTGCCTTCATATTTATCATATTTGAACAGCATCTCACAGTGAAACATGTTTGTAAACATTGATTTTGAAAAACTGCAGTCTACCCGTTTCTATTGCTCGAAAACAGCTATTCGCGGGCTGAAAATGCCACTTTTTCCACTTACTGTCTGGAGTCAATTCCTTGATACAACGTGACTGGAAACAGCTTTTGCCTTCATATTTATCATATTTGAACAGCATCTGACAGTGAAACATGTTTGTATACATTGATTTTCAAAAAGTGCACTGTTGCTATGTCTAATGCTCTAAAACAGCTTTTCGCAGGCTGAAAATGCCACTTTTGCCACTCACTGTATTGAGTCAATTCCTTGATACAACGTGACAGGAAACAGCTTTTGCCTTCATATTTATCATATTTGAACAGCATCTGACAGTGAAACATGTTTGTAAACATTGATTTTCAAAAAGTGCACTGTTGCTATTTCTAATGCTCTAAAACAGCTTTTCGCGGACTGAAAATGCCACTTTTGCCACTCACTGTATGGAGTCAATTCCTTCATACAACGTGACTGGAAACAGCTTTTGCCTTCATATTTATCACATTTGAACAGCATCTCACAGTGAAACATGTTTGTAAACATTGATTTTGAAAAACTGCAGTCTACCTGTTTCTAATGCTCTAAAACAGCTTTTCGCGGTCTGAAAATGCCACTTTTGCCACTCACTGTATGGAGTCAATTCCTTCATACAACGTGACTGGAAACAGCTTTTGCCTTCATATCTCTCATATTTGAACAGCATCTGACACTGAAACATGTTTGTAAACATTGATTTTCAAATTGTGCACTGTTGCTATGTCTAATGCTCTAAAACAGCTTTTCGCGGGCTGAAAATACCACTTTTGCCACTTACTGTATGGTGTCAATTCCTTGATACAACGTGACTGTAAAAAGCTTTTGCCTTCATATTTATCATATTTGAACAGCATCTGACAGTGAAACATGTTTGTAAACATTGTTTTGAAAAACTGCAGTCTAGCTTTCTCTCATGCTCTAAAACAGCTTTTCGCGGGCTGAAAATGCCACTTTTGCCACTCACCGTATGGAGTCCATTACTTTACAAAACGTGACTGGAAAAAGCTTTTGCCTTCATACTTATCATATTTGAACAGCATCTGACAGTGAAACATGTTTGTAAACATTGATTTTGAAAAAGTGAACTGTTGTTATTTCTAATGCTCTAAAACAGCTTTTCGCGGGCTGAAAATGCCACTTTTGCCATTCACTGTATGGAGTCAATTCCTTGACACAGCGTGACTGGAAACAGCTTTTGCCTTCATATTTATCATATTTGAACAGCATCTGACATTGAAACATGTTTGTAAACATTGATTTTGAAAAACTGCAGTCTACCTGTTTCCCATGCTCTAAAACATCTTTTCGCGGGCTGAAAATGCCACTTTTGCCACTCACTGTATGGAGTAAATTCCTTGATACAACATGACTGGAAAAAGCTTTAGCCTTCATATTTATCATATTTGAACAACATCTGACACTGAAACATGTTTGTAAACATTGATTTTCAAAAAGTGCACTGTTGCTATTTCTAATGCTCTAAAACAGCTTTTCGCGGGCTGAAAATGCCACTTTTGCCATTTACTGCATGGAGTCAATTCCTTTAAACAAAGTGACTGGAACAAGCTTTTGCCTTCATATTTATCATATGTAAACAGCATCTGACAGTGAAACATGTTTGTAAACGTTGATTTTCAAATTGTAAACTGTTGCTATGTCTAATGCTCTAAAACAGCTTTCCGCGGGCTGAAAATGCCACTTTTGCCACTCACTGTATGGAGTCAATTCCTTGATACAATATGACTGGAAACAGCTTTTGCCTTCATATTTATCATATTTGAACAGCATCTGACAGTGAAACATGTTTGTAAACATTGATTTTCAAATTGTTAACTGTTGCTATGTCTAATGCTCTAAAACAGCTTTTCGCGGGCTGAAAATGCCACTTTTGCCACTCACCGTATGGAGTCCATGACTTGAGACATCGTGACTGGAAACAGCTTTTGCCTTCATATTTATCATATTTGAACAGCATCTCACAGTGAAACATGTTTGAAAACATTGATTTTGAAAAACTGCAGTCTACCTGTTTCTAATGCTCTAAAACAGCTTTTCGCGGGCTGAAAATGCCACTTTTGCCACTCACTGTATGGAGTCAATTCCCTCACACAACGTGACTGGAAACAGCTTTTGCCTTCATATCTATCATATTTGAACAGCATCTGACAGTGAAACATGTTTGTAAACATTGTTTTGAAAAACTGCAGTCAAGCTTTCTCTCATGCTCTAAAACAGCTTTTCGCGGGCTGAAAATGCCACTTTTGCCACTCACCGTATGGAGTCCATTACTTTACAAAACGTGACTGGAAAAAGCTTTTGCCTTCATATTTATCATATTTGAACAGCATCTGACAGTGAAACATGTTTGTAAACATTGATTTTCAAAAAGTGCACTGTTGCTATATCTAATGCTCTAAAACAGCTTTTCGCGGGCTGAAAATGCCACTTTTGCCACACACTGTATTGAGTCAATTCCTTGATACAACGTGACTGGAAACAGCTTTTGCCTTCATATTTGTCATATTTGAACAGCATCTCACAGTGAAACATGTTTGTAAACATTGATTTTGAAAAACCTCAGTCTACCTGTTTCTCATGCTCTAAAACAGCTTTTCGCGGGCTGAAAATGCCACTTTTGCCATTCACTGTATGGAGTCAATTCCTTGACACAACGTGACTGGAAACAGCTTTTGCCTTCATATTTATCATATTTGAACAGCATCTGACAGTGAAACATGTTTGTAAACATTGATTTTGAAAAACTGCAGTCAACCTGTTTCTCATGCTCTAAAACAGCTTTTCGCGGGCTGAAAATGCCACTTTTGCCACTCACTGTATGGAGTAAATTCCTTGATACAACATGACTGGAAACAGCTTTAGCCTTCATATTTTTCATATTTGAACAGCATCTGACAGTGAAACATGTTTGTAAACATCGGTTTTGAAAAACTGCAGTCTACCTGTTTCTAATGCTCTAAAACACTTTTCGCGGGCTGAAAATGCCACTTTTGCCACTCACTGTATGGAGTCAATTCCTTCATCCAACGTGACTGGAAAAAGCTTTTGCCTTCATATCTATCATATTTGAACAGCATCTGACAGTGAAACATGTTTGTAAACATTGATTTTCAAAAAGTGCACTGTTGCTATTTCTAATGCTCTAAAACAGCTTTTCGCGGGCTGAAAATGCCACTTTTGCCACTCACTGTATGGAGTCAAATCCTTGACACAACGTGACTGGAAAAAGCTTTTGCCTTCATATCTATCATATTTGAACAGCATCTGACAGTGAAACATGTTTGTAAACATTGATTTTGAAAAACTGCAGTCTAGCTGTTTCTCATGCTCTAAAACAGCTTTTTGCGGGCTGAAAATGCCACTTTTGCCACTCACTGTATGGAGTCAATTCCTTCATACAACGTGACTGGAAACAGCTTTTGCCTTCATATTTATCATATTTGAACAGCATCTGACTGTGAAACATGTTTGTAAACATTGATTTTGAAAAACTGCAGTCTACCTGTTTCTCATGCTCTAAAACAGCTTTTCGCAGGCTGAAAATGCCACTTTTGCCACTCACTGTATGGAGTCAATTCCTTGATACAACGTGACTGGAAACAGCTATTGCCTTCATATTTATCATATTTGAACAGCATCTGACAGTGAAACATGTTTGTACACATTGATTTTCAAATTGTGCACTGTTGCTATGTCTAATGCTCTAAAACAGGTTTTCGCGGTCTGAAAATGCCACTTTTGCCACTCACTGTATGGAGTCAATTCCTTGATACAACGTGACTGGAAACAGCTTTTGCCTTCATATTTATCATATTTGAACAGCATCATACAGTGAAACATGTTTGTAAACATTGATTTCGAAAAACTGCAGTCTACCCGTTTTTATTGCTTGAAAACAGCTATTCGCGGGCTGAAAATGCCACTTTTGCCACTTACTGTCTGGAGTCAATTCCTTGATACAGCGTGACTGGAAACAGCTTTTGCCTTCATATTTATCATATTTGAACAGCATCTGACAGTGAAACATGTTTGTATACATTGATTTTCAAAAAGTGCACTGTTGCTATGTCTAATGCTATAAAACAGCTTTTCGCAGGCTGAAAATGCCACTTTTTCCATTCACTGTATTGAGTCAATTCCTTGATACAACCTGACTGGAAGCAGCTTTTGCCTTCATATTTATCATATTTGAACAGCATCTGACAGTGAAACATGTTTGTAAACATTGTTTTGAAAAACTGCAGTCTAGCTGTCTCTCATGGTCTAAAACAGCTTTTCGCGGGCTGAAAATGCCACTTTTGCCACTCACCGTATGGAGTCAAATCCTTGACACAACGTGACTGGAAACAGCTTTTGCCTTCATATTTATCATATTTGAACAGCATCTCACAGTGAAACATGTTTGTAAACATTGATTTTGAAAAACTGCAGTCTACCTGTTTCTTATGCTCTAAAACAGCTTTTCGCGGGCTGAAAATGACACTTTTGTCACTCACTGTATGGAGTCAATTCCTTGATACAACGTGACTGGAAACAGCTTTTGCCTTCATATTTATCATATTTGAACAGCATCTGACAGTGAAACATGTTTGTAAACATTGATTTTGAAAAACTGCAGTCTACCTGTTTCTCATGCTCTAAAACAGCTTTTCGCAGGCTGAAAATGCCACTTGTGCCACTCACTGTATGGAGTCAATTCCTTGATACAACGTGACTGGAAACAGCTTTTGCCTTCATATTTATCATATTTGAACAGCATCTGACAGTTAAACATGTTTGTACACATTGATTTTCAAATTGTGCACTGTTGCTATGTCTAATGCTCTATAACAGCTTTTCGCGGGCTGAAAATGCCACTTTTGCCACTCACTGTATGGAGTCAATTCCTTGATACAATGTGACTGGAAACAGCTTTTGCCTTCATATTTATCATATTTGAACAGCATCTGACACTGAAACATGTTTGTAAACATTGATTTTAAAGTTGTGCACTATTGCTATTTCTAATGCTCTAAAACAGCTTTTCGCGGGGTGAAAATGCCACTTTTGCCACTCACTGTATGGAGTCAATTCCTTCATACAACGTGACTGGAAACAGCTTTTGCCTTCATATCTATCATATTTGAACAGCATCTGACAGTGAAACATGTTTGTAAACATTGATTTTCAAAAACTGCAGTCTAGCTGTTTCTCATGCTCTAAAACAGCTTTTCGCGGGCTGAAAATGCCACTTTTGCCACTCATTGTATGGAGTCAATTCCTTGATACAACGTGACTGGAAACAGCTATTGCCTTCATATTTATCATATTTGAACAGCATCTGACAGTGAAACATGTTTGTAAACATTGATTTTCAAATTGTGCACTGTTGCTATGTCTAATGCTCTAAAACAGCTTTTCGCGGTCTGAAAATGCCACTTTTGCCACTCACTGTATGGAGTCAATTCCTTGATACAACGTGACTGGAAACAGCTTTTGCCTTCATATTTATCATATTTGAACAGCATCTGACAGTGAAACATGTTTGTAAACATTGATTTTCAAAAAGTGCACTGTTGCTATATCTAATGCTCTAAAACAGCTTTTCGCGGGCTGAAAATGCCACTTTTGCCACACACTGTATTGAGTCAATTCCTTGATACAACGTGACTGGAAACAGCTTTTGCCTTCATATTTGTCATATTTGAACAGCATCTGACAGTGAAACATGTTTGTAAACATTGATTTTCAAATTGTGCACTGTTGCTATGTCTAATGCTCTAAAACAGCTTTTCGCGGGCTGAAAATGCCACTTTTGCCATTCACTGTATGGAGTCAATTCCTTGATACAACGTGACTGGAAACAGCTTTTGCCTTCATATTTATCATATTTGAACAGCATCTGACAGTGAAACATGTTTGTAAACATTGATTTTGAAAAACTGCAGTCAACCTGTTTCTCATGCTCTAAAACAGCTTTTCGCGGGCTGAAAATGCCACTTTTGCCACTCACTGTATGGAGTAAATTCCTTGATACAACATGACTGGAAACAGCTTTAGCCTTCATATTTATCATATTTGAACAGCATCTGACAGTGAAACATGTTTGTAAACATTGATTTTAAAAAACTGCAGTCGAGCTGTTTCTCATGCTCTAAAACAGCTTTTCGCGGGCTGAAAATGCCACTTTTGCCACTCACTGTATGGTGTCAATTCCTTGATACAACGTGACTGGAAACAGCTTTTGCCTTCATATTTATCATATTTGAACAGCATCTGACAGTGAAACATGTTTGTAAACATTGATTTTCAAAAAGTGCACTGTTGCTATTTCTAATGCTCTAAAACAGCTTTTCGCGGGCTGAAAATGCCACTTTTGCCACTCACTGTATGGAGTCAAATCCTTGACACAACGTGACTGTAAAAAGCTTTTGCCTTCATATCTATCATATTTGAACAGCATCTGACAGTGAAACATGTTTGTAAACATTGATTTTGAAAAACTGCAGTCTAGCTGTTTCTCATGCTCTAAAACAGCTTTTTGCGGGCTGAAAATGCCACTTTTGCCACTCACTGTATGGAGTCAATTCCTTCATACAACGTGACTGGAAACAGCTTTTGCCTTCATATTTATCATATTTGAACAGCATCTGACAGTTAAACATGTTTGTACACATTGATTTTCAAATTGTGCACTGTTGCTATGTCTAATGCTCTAAAACAGCTTTTCGCGGGCTGAAAATGCCACTTTTGCCACTCACTGTATGGAGTCAATTCCTTGATACAATGTGACTGGAAACAGCTTTTGCCTTCATATTTATCATATTTGAACAGCATCTGACACTGAAACATGTTTGTAAACATTGATTTTAAAGTTGTGCACTATTGCTATTTCTAATGCTCTAAAACAGCTTTTCGCGGGCTGAAAATGCCACTTTTGCCACTCACTGTATGGAGTCAATTCCTTCATACAACGTGACTGGAAACAGCTTTTGCCTTCATATCTATCATATTTGAACAGCATCATACAGTGAAACATGTTTGTAAACATTGATTTTGAAAAACTGCAGTCTACCCGTTTCTATTGCTCTAAAACAGCTATTCGCGGGCTGAAAATGCCACTTTTGCCACTTACTGTCTGGAGTCAATTCCTTGATACAACGTGACTGGAAACAGCTTTTGCCTTCATATTGATCATATTTGAACAGCATCTGACAGTGATACATGTTTGTATACATTGATTTTCAAAAAGTGCACTGTTGCTATGTCTAATGCTATAAAACAGCTGTTCGCAGGCTGAAAATGCCACTTTTGCCACTCACTGTATTGAGTCAATTCCTTGATACAACGTGACTGGAAACAGCTTTTGCCTTCATATTTATCATATTTGAACAGCATCTGACACTGAAACATGTTTGTAAACATAGATTTTCAAAAAGTGCACTGTTGCTATATCTAATGCTCTAAAACAGCTTTTCGCGGGCTGAAAATGCCACTTTTGCCACACACTGTATTGAGTCAATTCCTTGATACAACGTGACTGGAAACAGCTTTTGCCTTCATATTTGTCATATTTGAACAGCATCTCACAGTGAAACATGTTTGTAAACATTGATTTTGAAAAACCTCAGTCTACCTGTTTCTCATGCTCTAAAACAGCTTTTCGCGGGCTGAAAATGCCACTTTTGCCATTCACTGTATGGAGTCAATTCCTTGACACAACGTGACTGGAAACAGCTTTTGCCTTCATATTTATCATATTTGAACAGCATCTGACAGTGAAACATGTTTGTAAACATTGATTTTGAAAAACTGCAGTCAACCTGTTTCTCATGCTCTAAAACAGCTTTTCGCGGGCTGAAAATTCCACTTTTGCCACTCACTGTATGGAGTAAATTCCTTGATACAACATGACTGGAAACAGCTTTAGCCTTCATATTTATCATATTTGAACAGCATCTGACAGTGAAACATGTTTGTAAACATAGATTTTCAAAAAGTGCACTGTTGCTATTTCTAATGCTCTAAAACAGCTTTTCGAGGGCTGAAAATGCCACTTTTGCCACTTACTGTATGGTGTCAATTCCTTGATACAACGTGACTGGAAACAGCTTTTGCCTTCATATTTATCATATTTGAACAGCATCTGACAGTGAAACATGTTTGTAAACATTGTTTTGAAAAACTGCAGTCAAGCTTTCTCTCATGCTCTAAAACAGCTTTTCGCGGGCTGAAAATGCCACTTTTGCCACTCACTGTATGGAGTCAAATCCTTGACACAACGTGACTGGAAACAGCTTTTGCCTTCATATTTATCATATTTGAACAGCATCTCACAGTGAAACATGTTTGTAAACATTGATTTTGAAAAACTGCAGTCTACCTGTTTCTAATGCTCTAAAACAGCTTTTCGCGGGCTGAAAATGCCACTTTTGCCACTCACTGTATGGAGTCAATTCCTTGATACAACGTGACTGGAAACAGCTATTGCCTTCATATTTATCATATTTGAACAGCATCTGACAGTGAAATATGTTTGTGAACATTGATTTTCAAATTGTGCACTGTTGCTATGTCTAATGCTCTAAAACAGCTTTTCGCGGTCTGAAAATGCCACTTTTGCCACTCACTGTATGGAGTCAATTCCTTCATACAACGTGACTGGAAACAGCTTTTGCCTTCATATTTATCATATTTGAACAGCATCATACAGTGAAACATGTTTGTAAACATTGATTTTTAAAAACTGCAGTCTACCCGTTTCTATTGCTCGAAAACAGCTATTCGCGGGCTGAAAATGCCACTTTTGCCACTTACTGTCTGGAGTCAATTCCTTGATACAACGTGACTGGAAACAGCTTTTGCCTTCATATTTATCATATTTGAACAGCATCTGACAGTGAAACATGTTTGTATACATTGATTTTCAAAAAGTGCACTGTTGCAATGTCTAATGCTATAAAACAGCTTTTCGCAGGCTGAAAATGCCACTTTTGCCACTCACTGTATTGAGTCAATTCCTTGATACAACGTGAAAGGAAACAGCTTTTGCCTTCATATTTATCATATTTGAACAGCATCTGACACTGAAAAATGTTTGTAAACATTGATTTTCAAAAAGTGCACTGTTGCTATTTCTAATGCTCTAAAACAGCTTTTCGCGGGCTGAAAATGCCACTTTTGCCACTCAATGTATGGAGTCCATTACTTGACACAACGTGACTGGAAACAGCTTTTGCCTTCATATTTATCATATTTGAAAAGCATCTGACAGTGAAACATGTTTGTAAACATTGATTTTCAAATTGTGCACTGTTGCTATGTCTAATGCTCTAAAACAGCTTTTCGCGGTCTGAAAATACCACTTTTGCCACTCACTGTATGGAGTCAATTCCTTGATACAACGTGACTGGAAACAGCTTTTGCCTTCATATTTATCATATTTGAACAGCATCATACAGTGAAACATGTTTGTATACATTGATTTTGAAAAACTGCAGTCTACCCGTTTCTATTGCTCGAAAACAGCTATTCGCGGGCTGAAAATGCCACTTTTGCCACTTACTGTATGGAGTCAATTCCTTGATACAACGTGACTCTAAACAGCTTTTGCCTTCATATTTATCATATTTGAACAGCATCTGAAAGTGAAACATGTTTGTAAACATTGTTTTGAAAAACTGCAGTCTAGCTTTCTCTCATGCTCTAAAATAGCTTTTCGCGGGCTGAAAATGCCACTTTTGCCACTCACCGTATGGAGTCCATTACTTTACAAAACGTGACTGGAAAAAGCTTTTGCCTTCATACTTATCATATTTGAACAGCATCTGACAGTGAAACATGTTTGTAAACATTGATTTTGAAAAAGTGAACTGTTGTTATTTCTAATGCTCTAAAACAGCTTTTCACGGGCTGAAAATGCCAATTTTGCCATTCACTGTATGGAGTCAATTCCTTGACACAACGTGACTGGAAACAGCTTTTGCCTTCATATTTATCATATTTGAACAGCATCTCACAGTGAAACATGTTTGTAAACATTGATTTTCAAATTGTGCTATGTTGCTATGTCTAATGCTCTAAAACAGCTTTTCGCCGGCTGAAAATGCCACTTTTGCCACTCACTGTATGGAGTCAATTCCTTGTCACAACCTGACTGGAAGCAGCTTTTGCCTTCATATTTATCATATTTGAACAGCATCTGACAGTGAAACATGTTTGTAAACATTGATTTTGAAAAAGTGCACTGTTGTTATTTCTAATGCTCTAAAACAGCTTTTCGCGGGCTGAAAATGCCACTTTTGCCACTCACTGTATGGAGTCAAATCCTTGATACAACGTGACTGGAAACAGCTTTTGCCTTCATATTTATCATATTTGAACAGCATCTGACAGTGAAAAATGCTTGTAAACATTGATTTTGAAAAACTGCAGTCTACCTGTTTCTCATGCTCTAAAACAGCTTTTCGCGGGCTGAAAATGCCACTTTTGCCACTCACTGTATGTAGTAAATTCCTTGATACAACATAACTGGAAACAGCTTTAGCCTTCATATTTATCATATTTGAACAGCATCTGACAGTGAAACATGTTTGTAAACATTGTTTTGAAAAACTGCAGTCTAGCTTTCTCTCATGCTCTAAAACAGCTTTTCGCGGGCTGAAAATGCCACTTTTGCCACTTACTGTATGGTGTCAATTCCTTGATACAACGTGACTGTAAAAAGCTTTTGCCTTCATATTTATCATATTTGAACAGCATCTGACAGTGAAACATGTTTGTAAACATTGATTTTCAAAAAATGCACTATTGCTATGCTCTAAAACAGCTTTTCGCGGGATGAAAATGCCACTTTTGCCACTCACTGTATGGAATCAATTCCTTGATACAACGTGACTGGAAACAGCTTTTGCCTTCATATTTATCATATTTGAACAGCATCTGACAGTGAAACATGTTTTGTATACATTGATTTTCAAAAAGTGCACTGTTGCTATGTCTCATGCTCTAAAACAGCTTTTCGCGGGCTGAAATGCCACTTTTGCCACTCAGTGTATGGAGTCAATTCCTTGATACAACGTGACTGGAAACAGCTTTTGCCTTCATATTTATCATATTTGAACAGCATCTGACAGTGAAACATGTTTGTAAACATTGATTTTGAAAAACTGCAGTCTACCTGTTTCTCATGCTCAAAAACAGCTTTTCGCGGGCTGAAAATGCCACTTTTGCCACTGACTGTATGGAGTCAATTCCTTCATACAACGTGACTGGAAAAAGCTTTTGCCTTCA
>JAMOIN010001442.1:0-14107 GCA_024666655.1 Dascyllus trimaculatus
TGGTAGTAGTAGTAGTAGTAGTAGTAGTAGTAGTAGTAGTAGTAGTAGTAGTAGTAGTAGTAGTAGTTATAGTAGTAGTAGTGGTAGTAGTAGTATTAGTAGTAGTAGAGGTAGTAGTGGTAGTAGTGGTAGTAGTAGTAGTAGTAGTAGTAGTAGTGGTAGTGGTAGTAGTAGTAGTAGTAGTAGTAGTAGTGGTAGTAGTAGTAGTAGTAGTAGTAGTAGTAGTAGTAGTAGTAGTAGTAGTAGTAGTAGTGGTAGTAGTAGTAGTAGTAGTAGTAGTAGTGGTAGTAGTAGTTATAGTAGTAGTAGTGGTAGTAGTAGTATTAGTAGTAGTAGAGGTAGTAGTGGTAGTAGTAGTAGTGGTGATAGTAGTGGTAGTAGTAGTAGTAGTACAGATGTGTACTACTTGCTCTGCCGTCTGGTCAGTTAGTACTAAACTCGTCTTCAGGCTGGGAAGGAACCGACACTCGGCTCAGTGTCTCCAGATGAGGCTCTGCTGACCCCCAGAACCGTCTGCCTCAAGGAGACTTTCTACTGGATGGACTGGTCCTGCCGACAGGTGGAGGATAGGTGGAGCTGGTGGAGGGACTCCCACCCAGTTGTCTCAGTTAGCCGTGAAATTTATGGGGGTTACATATATAAATATTATACACAATAGTAATGCATATTAATAATAATAATACAGCATCACTGTGATAATACAATAATGTCCTCGTAGCACTCATAATATAGAAAATACTTCATGCTTTTATCATGTAAACAAGCTGGCATTTAAAGGGTTTGAATCCTGAAGGTTATATTTGGTCGTTATGATCCAGACTGATGTTGGTTAAAATAATATTAATATTTTATATTTATACCAGGTTTTTAGGACATTTTGTCTTTAAGGTCCTGAATGTGAGTTTTTAAAAATATGCATACGATGAAGGTTCACATAAAATTCTAAACGGTCAGTTTTTAATTCAATGCCAGAGCTAATACTCTGTCCACTGTAGTAATCTGATTACTGTAAGGGGATACAGCTCAGAGTCATCGTCAGCATCAGGATGTGAAGAAGAGCCTCAGGTTCATCCATGGAGGTGATCTGGCTTCAGTTTAAAGCTGATCCAGCTGCTGAAGCACTGAGCAGGACTTTCATCAAACAAACGTACAGGCAGACGTTGGCCCAGTTCCCAGTCGGAGTTCTTACATAAGTGAACCCGATCTAGAGTCAGAGCAAACAGTCGGCTGGAGGTCCGCCCTGCCCACAGAACGCCCTCAGAGGGTTCGACACGCTGCGGACGTGACGACATGCGACTCAGGAAGACGCTGCTTTTATCCTGAGAGCTTCAGGGGAAGGTTTTCTACAGCAGGATGGGATCAGCTGGACTACAAATCAGACTGATGAACACCTTTATGAGAAAACAGGTTGAACATCTGGATACTGACTCCTGTTAGAAGGGAGGAAAGGAAACCAGCACAGAAACTGGTCCAGCATGACTGGAGCTGAATGGCATCAGTCACCATGGTGATGTGACTGTGCAGCATCAGTCACCATGGTGATCCAACTGTGCAGCATCAGTTACCATGGTGATCCGACTGTGCAGCATCAGTCACCATGGTGATCCAACTGTGCAGCATCAGTTACCATGGTGATCCGACTGTGCAGCATCAGTCACCATGGTGATCCGACTGTGCAGCATCAGTTA
Source organism: Dascyllus trimaculatus (assembly GCA_024666655.1). Classification (NCBI taxonomy): domain Eukaryota; kingdom Metazoa; phylum Chordata; class Actinopteri; family Pomacentridae; genus Dascyllus; species Dascyllus trimaculatus. Next base: position 1,689 of record JAMOIN010001442.1, read on the forward strand.
CCATGGTGATCCAGCTGTGCAGCATCAGTCACCATGGTGATCCGACTGTGCAGCATCAGTCACCATGGTGATCCAGCTGTGCAGCATCAGTCACCATGGTGATCCGACTGCAGCATCAGTCACCATGGTGATCCGACTGCAGCATCAGTTACCATGGTGATCCGACTGTGCAGCATCAGTCACCATGGTGATCCGACTGCAGCATCAGTCACCATGGTGATCCGACTGTGCAGCATCAGTCACCATGGTGATCCGACTGCAGCATCAGTCACCATGGTGATCCGACTGTGCAGCATCAGTTACCATGGTGATCCGACTGCAGCATCAGTCACCATGGTGATCCGACTGTGCAGCATCAGTCACCATGGTGATCCGACTGCAGCATCAGTTACCATGGTGATCCGACTGTGCAGCATCAGTCACCATGGTGATCCGACTGCAGCATCAGTCACCATGGTGATCCGACTGTGCAGCATCAGTTACCATGGTGATGTGACTGTGCAGCATCAGTTACCATGGTGATGTGACTGTGCAGCATCAGTTGCCATGGTGATCCAGCAGGTTAACCAGACACAGCTGCCGACTCATTGATCCCTTTAGAATTCAGGTTTGTCACCGACAGCAGGACTGAGACTGAAGGTTCTTAGAATTTATCGCTAATTTTAAAAGTAATTTGAACCTTTTGTTGTTGTTCAAACATTCCAGAAGAGCAGCTGAGGACAAGAAGTTCATCCAGAAAGTCCAAGATCTAAATGAACTAAACTCGCAGTTTCTAGCAGATGTTCCACCTATCATCCAAGAGGTGGAACATCTGCTAGAAACTCAACCAAGTCCAGACGCTACCATTGAAACTAGGAGGACAACCCTGACCTGGATCACTGAGAACCTTCACAGACAAAGTAATCATTGAACAGTGAGATCAGGTTTGTTCGGTGTTTGATCTGCAGCGTTTTCATGTCAACCTCTTAGACTCTGCTCCTCATCTTCTCCTCTGGATGTCAGTTTGTATTTTAAACTCAATGACCAAAACTCAAAGTACAAATATACGTTTTATTGTTCTTCAGATCACGTTAGAGACAGACTGTTGTTTAAAATCTGGACCATTACAACAACTTGACACACTTTATTAACCAGCATCTCTTAAAAACACTCAGACTCAGTTCGGACGGATCCAGCATGACGAACACCTGCATGCTGGGATACTCATGAACATGGATGTTGAACCAGTCAGCAGCTCCGTCTGTAGACTCTGATGTTTTCAGTGATTGTGAAACAGACAAACTGCAGCTCGTCCTGTTGACAAACCCTGTGAAACATTAAACCACTGCAGGAGTCGAAGCAAAGCAGCTGATCGGAGATAAAAAGCTCTGAAGCTCCGACTCCAGCGTCTCTGAGCTGAACCTTCAGGTTTTAGTCCAACTAAACCCTTGAAGACGTCTCTCTGGGCTTTCAAAGACGTTTACAAAAGGAATCATCAGTTCACCGAGAAAACTAGAACCATCACAAACTGATCTCCAGCTGCAGCTCTGACAGTACGACTGCTGTTTTCTACATTTCATCTTCAAACAAACAGAGTCGAGTCCTGGTTCAGTTGAAACTCAGCATTTTGGGATTTCTGACTGTTGAACAGTAAAAACTGAACATGTGGCTTCACTGAGAGGTCGACGACGATCAAAGTAAAACACTGCAGACGTGTTGAAGACGGACATCATGAGGAGTTTCATGACCTTAATTCTGTGACACAGAACAAATAAAGCAGTCTGGACAAACACCTTTAAAACTGGACTCGGAGTCGGGCAGCAGGACGAGATGTTAAAGTCGACCCCGACGTTTCCAACGGCGTCGGTGAAATGTGAAGCAGGAGCTGAGCTTTGAACAACACCTGAGGATGGATCCGCATCCGTCACATCAGCATCGTTAAAGCAGCGGCAGGCTGTGAAGCTCAGACGTCCCTGAGGAAAACTAAAACCGGATCCTCAGGCAGCCTCTGAACCGTCCTCCCTCTGAACCGTCCTCCCTCTGAACCGTCCTCCCTCTGAACCGTCCTCCCTCTGAACCGTCCTCCCTCTGAACCGTCCTCCCTGCGGTTCCTGACAGACGGACACGGTTCCTGTCCAGCAGCTTTCGAACGTCTCAGGATCCGTCAGTAGTACGGTCCGATGTTCTCGTAGCCGGCGTAGCTCGGCCAGTCGGGGAAGATGCCGTGCGAACACGTGGGGCTGCCGTAGCGCTCGAAGTGAATCCCGAAGTCGCGGTGGTCGGAGTGGCGGTCCTGGCGGCTCCTCAGCGACGCCCACACGATGCGGTAGTTGTTGCCATGGTTACTGTCCCAGTACTCGCGGCCGTCCACCTCGTAGCGGACGGCGAACTCCACGCGCTCGTGCAGCTGCAGCTCTGCCGGCAGCGACACCTCGAAGGAGAAGGTGTCGCTGTACGAGCTCGGATACGAGTCCTTCACGTACCTGCAGTCCACGTCCACGTGGCTCTTCCACGAGTCGAAGGTCACGCGCAGCTTCACCGACTTCTGGAAGGACACGTTTTTGACCTTGACGGTTCCTGCGAAGGCTCGCTCCTTCAGCACGCAGTGTTCCAGGCAGACCAGGCCGCCGTCCAGCCGCTGGCGGAACAGCAGGTAGTCGGAGGACGGCTGGCTGAAGTCCAGCTCCAGTTTGTCCTGGTGGGCCGACAGAGCCGAGCTCAGCATCTGCTGGACGCTCAGAGGGACGTCGATGGGGTCGCTGAACTCGGAGAAGACCTTCACTCTGGTCAGGGACAAACCCTTGTGGTCGGCAAACGTCACCTGCTTCTTGGTTTTCCTGCCATGTTTGCTGGATCTGACGTCTGAGGACTCGACGCAGAACGAAGAGCCGAGAGCAGGTGGACACGAAGGAGGAGCCGAGTAGACGAAGTCCTCCTTGGACAGGTAGACGGGTAGAGCCGTGTCGATGGGCATGATGGATCAGACCCTGGAAGACAGGAAACACTGATCAACCACATCAGTCCTCCTCAACAAAACCAAAAACACACGTTTATTTTACATTTATGTGAAAAGACAAGCAGGACAAACAATTAAGAGTCTGAAGCACCTGAAAATACAAAGAAGAAAACTAAATAACATGGAACCATTTCATCGTCTGATAAATCCTGGATTAACACACAGCTGCTCAAAGATCAAGTCCAACGTTTCCTTTTCAGTTCAGGCTTCAATGTCAGAGTCAAACTATTCTAAACTGTTCTGTTTAAATAAAGTCAACCAGCTCTGACGGACCTCCTCAGAACCAGCTGGTCCTTCGTCTCCAGGACCTTCACTGAGTTTCACCTTCATGCTGTGGACATCTCCTGCTCTGCTCTGATTGGCTGCTGGAGCACTGAGGTGGCGTCTGTTGCTACACATCAAACATCACGAGCTGCACACGCTGACATCACATCGACCAAAGACTACAGCAGAGTAAACGCAGACCGGTTTCCACACAGAACCTTCCAGAACACGACAACGTCTGCAGTCAGAGGATCAGACCAGCTGACTGTGTTTAACTGTGTTGATTCTGAGCTCAGCACCAGGATCCAGGTTCCACCTGAGGTCAGCTCCCTTCACATTAAAAGACTCAGGTCTTTGTTCTCCTGCTGCTGCCTTCAGGTGCATCACGTAAACAAGAGCTTCACCAAAACGTACAGTCAATGATCTGAGTCTGGAACCTTCCCACTAGAACAGACCAGCTGTGTAACTGGTGCTGTTCTGATCATCAATCAGTCAATCAATCAATCAGTTTGAGTCCCTCTCTAATAAACCAGTCTGACCTCTGAGAGTATTTCTAAACTGAAGAAAACACCGGAGGAACTCTGATCCTCATTTACACCAAACAGCTGATCGATAGATGCAGAAACTAATCGATCATTGATGTCAGTTATTTGAACTGATCCAGGTGTGTTAGAGCTCCTACCTGCTGACACACAGACACACACACCTGGACGTACAGGTGATCACAGCGTTCAGGTGCACGAGGAGTCTGTTTCCAGCCACAACACAGACACACCTGACTGACTCCACACCTGAAGGAACGTCACTGCGGCTGCGCAGAGTACCTTAAACCGACTCTACCTTCCAGAAACCCCCAGCGGCTCACCTGTAGCAGTTCGGTTCGGTTCGGCTCGGCTCGGCTCGGTCACCTCCTGCGGCTCCACATCGGAAGGCTCGTGGCTGCGTCCTACCGCGCGCTCCTCGCCTCTGCCCGCTCCGTGTCGCGCTTCATGAACCACGCAGCGTTCACGTGAACAGCAGCCGGCAGCCAATCAGAGGCCGCGCTGAGGACGTGCAGGAGGGGGCGGGGCTCCGCGGCTGACTGATCGGATCAATGGATCAACTTATTGATCCTCAGATAGAATCAGGTCCATAAATAGCTTCCATCAGAGTTTATCAGAGAGACAGCAGCTCTGCTGTGTGTGTGTGTGTGTGTGTGTGTGTGTGTCACTTAGTGAAGGTTGTGTGTCCTTGTGGAGCTCTAGTGTGTATCTCTGGTTGTCTTTGTGTTGTGTGTTGTTGTGTGTTGTTGTGTGTTGTTGTGTGTTGTTGTGTGTTGTTGTGTTTGTGTTGTTGTGTGTTGTGTGTTGCTGTGTGTTGTTGTGTTTGTGTTGTTGTGTGTTGCTGTGTGTTGTGTTTGTGTTGTTGTGTGTTGCTGTGTGTTGTTGTGTGTTGTTGTCTTTGTGTTGTTGTGTGTTGTTGGGTTGTTGTGTGTTGTTGGGTTGTTGTGTTTGTGTTGTGTGTTGCTGTGTGTTGTTGTGTTTGTGTTGTTGTGTGTTGCTGTGTGTTGTTGTGTTTGTGTTGTTGTGTGTTGCTGTGTGTTGTTGTCTTTGTGTTGTTGTGTGTTGTTGGGTTGTTGTGTGTTGTTGTGTTTGTGTTGTTGTTGTGTGTTGTTGTCTTTGTGTTGTTGTGTGTTGTGTGTTGTTGGGTTGTTGTGTGTTGTTGTGTGTTGTTGTCTTTGTGTTGTTGTGTGTTGTTGTGTTTGTGTTGTTGTGTGTTGTTGTGTTGTGGTGTGTTTTTGGGTTGTTGTGTGTTGTTGTGTTTGTGTTGTTGTTGTGTGTTGTTGTCTTTGTGTTGTTGTGTGTTGTTGGGTTGTTGTGTGTTGTTGTGTGTTGTTGTGTTTGTGTTGTTGTGTGTTGTTGTGTTGTTGTGTGTTGTTGTGTGTTGTTGTGTGTTGTGTGTTGTTGGGTTGTTGTGTGTTGTTGTGTTTGTGTTGTTGTGTGTTGTTGTGTTGTTGTGTGTTGTTGTGTGTTGTGTGTTGTTGGGTTGTTGTGTGTTGTGTGTTGTTGTGTTGTTGTGTGTTGTTGTGTGTTGTGTGTTGTTGGGTTGTTGTGTGTTGTGTGTTGTTGTCTTTGTGTTGTTGTGTGTTGTGTGTTGTTGGGTTGTTGTGTGTTGTTGTCTTTGTGTTGTTGTGTGTTGTTGTCTTTGTGTTGTTGTGTGTTGTTGTGTTTGTGTTGTTGTGTGTTGTTGTGTGTTGTGTGTTGTTGGGTTGTTGTGTGTTGTTGTGTGTTGTTGTCTTTGTGTTGTTGTGTGTTGTTGTGTGTTGTTGGGTTGTTGTGTGTTGTTGTGTGTTGTTGTCTTTGTGTTGTTGTGTGTTGTTGTGTTTGTGTTGTTGTGTGTTGTGTGTTGTTGGGTTGTTGTGTGTTGTTGTGTGTTGTGTGTTGTTGGGTTGTTGTGTGTTGTTGTGTGTTGTTGTCTTTGTGTTGTTGTGTGTTGTTGTGTGTTGTTGTGTTGTTGTGTGTTGTGTGTTGTTGGGTTGTTGTGTGTTGTTGTGTGTTGTGTGTTGTTGGGTTGTTGTGTGTTGTTGTGTGTTGTTGTGTTTGTGTTGTCTGTGTGTTGTTGTGTGTTGTGTGTTGTTGTGTTTGTGTTGTTGTGTTTGTGTTGTTGTGTGTTGTTGTGTGTTGTTGTGTTTGTGTTGTCTGTGTGTTGTTGTGTGTTGTGTGTTGTTGTGTTTGTGTTGTTGTGTTTGTGTTGTTGTGTGTTGTTGTGTGTTGCTGTCATGGTGTTGTGACCGTTGGCCTCCAGGTCTCGTCTCTCAGGTTCTTCTGTGGTCAGACCACAGCTCCGTCTCTGGTCTTTACCTGAACTCTGTCTGACTGCTGCACACCTGGATCAGCCTCACCTGTCTGTGCTGCAGACGGTTGCCATGGTACCCAGCGCTTGTAAAGGTGCTTGTCCAGTCATGTAAGGTGACAGAGATGTGTGTCAGCAGCGGCTCACCTGCTCCAGGTGAACACGCCGTGACGAGCTGATCGATGTTTCCAGGTCACGTCTCCACATGTGGACAAAGTCCTGCTGACCTCCTTCAGTCGGCAAATATTTACCGGAGCAGTGCCAGGACAGCAGCGTGTCCGTGTTCTGGTGCACGGCTGCAGGTCATGTGCAGGAAACACGCTAACTCAGATCCTCAGCCTCAGTCTGCTGAACGCTGGGGAGCCTCATAGGATGAGTTTAAACACTGGAAATATGACATGTGCTGCATGCAGACAGGAGCTCAGCAGCAAAACAACAAATAACAGAAACAAAACAACAAACAAGAGACACAACAACACAACAACAACAACAACAACACAACAAACAAGAGACACAACAACAACAACACAACAACAGACACTAACTAACCAGGCAGGAAGCTCCACCTGAAGCAGACTCACATCCTTCAGTGTTGAATGTTTGGACCAGCACCCCTGTTGGAACGTCTCAGAGCCCGTTTGTTTATTTATTTGTTTGTTTACTTTGATCCGAGCCTCTACCTGTCCTGTTCTCTGTGATTGAAGCAGGATCAGAGTGTCCACTGGGACGTGTGATCCGCTCTGAACTCAGGAACATCCTGGTCTGGAGCTGCTGTTTACCTGCTGTCAGCTGTTTCTGAGGACACGCTGTCTCTGCCACACCTGATTGGCTGCCTGACCACCAATCACAGGCTGATGCTGGGGGATACAGACACCTGTGGCAGCTGTTCTAACACCTGGACTGGATCTGCAGCACAGACAGTCACTTGGCCCGATGACACGACGTTACACATCTGCAGGTAAATACTAAACCCTGAAGCTGGACCCGCAGATATCAGCTGATTAGTCATGTAGGACACATAACTACACACAGACACACACAACCTCCACACACAGACACACACAACCCCCACAAACAGACACACAACCACACACAGACACACACAACCACCACAAACAGACACACAACCACACAGACAGTCAGAGAAGGTGTTTTATTTCATCGTCGTCACTGAAGTCGCTGCAGGGCTTCAGAACACTGGAGCAAATGTTTCTAATGACGAACATGTAGAACTGGTGCATTGTGGGTAAAGAACAGTTCAGCGGCTGCCTCAGTGACCGGTGGGTGCTCGACAGGAAGTGTCTGTTGTCATGGTAACAGGTAGAGGCGGGACCATCTTTGACCTAAAACACAAACGGGACATGAAATCATAGCTAAGTGCAGCTGACAGCCCCGCCCCCCGATGACATCACTGACAGACACCTACTGCAGTTGTGAGGCCGACGCCCACAGCTGATGTCGTCGACCCCTGGGAGAACGACGAGTTCTGATTGGCTCCCCCGTTACTCTGTAGGATACAAACAAGTTTCCTTTACTCTCCCTTCAGTTCCTTACCTCCTTCCTTCCTTCCTTTCTTCCTTACCTCACTTCCTTATAAGGTATTTCCTCCGTCTGTCTGTCAATCACACCATCAGGCTCCACCAGCTGCTTCCTGTAAACATCCAGATCAACATGTTAGAATACTCTGTACAGAGTACTGCGTGTACAGTGTGTACTGTGTCTACTGTGTGTTCTAAACTCACTGAATGTGTTTCCATGTGCAGGCGTCCGGACTGTGTCTACAAAGACATAGCATTAGCATTAGCATCAGCATTAGCCACTGGTAGCTGTGAGGCTAACAGTACAGTTAGCAGTATTAGCATTCTAGTATAATCTCCTGAAATTCAAAGTGTTAGCATTAGCATTAGCAGGGTGGGGCTGTGCTTACGATCTGGCGCGGCAGCGGGAGGCGGAGTCATGGCCCCGGTCACCATGGCGACCTCTGGATGTAAACAGACAGTAAATAAGAGAAGGTACAGACAGGAAGTCAACACAGACGTGTCGTTACTGTTATTACCGCCTCTTTGTTCTCCTTCGCCGCCGCTCGCTGTTACTCTTCTCTGATTCGCTGCCGCTGCTTGTGTTGCCATGGGAACTGGACCTGCTGGTCAGAGTTAGACGTCAGTTTGATGTGTGACTGTTGTCACCGTTTACAGGTTCAGCTGCTGTTCACCCGTAAGAACAGTCACCTTCTCCTCTGTGCTCTGATTGGTCGATCACCATCCAGACTTCTGCTGCGCCTGAAACCCAGACAGACATCAGCTGACTGTCTGTGGGGATAACTCACCTGTCCGTCTGTCTGCCTCACCTCTGGGGGCGTCCTCCATCTTGTTCTTCTTCTTTGGTGTTTGGAGGGAACTTTGGGTTGAACAGGCCGCTGGAACAACCGTCAGTAATCAGATTACATTTGGACACGTCATGAATGGCTGGTGATAATTCCCATCATGCTAGTTATCGTTGTACCTCGCAGCGCCGCTGTTCTCCCATGGTGCACTGGGCCTCCCCTGGTCCGGCTTAGCCCCGCCCCCTGACCTGCCAGCACAAGACAAACTGCATCACATGACTCATCACATGAGGCGTCACATGACATCTGCAGCTCGCTCACCTGAGAGCAGCAGGTGGCGCCGTCTGCTTCATCATTGGTTCACGGCTCTGATTGGCTGGAAGTAAGAAGAGGGGGCGGAGTCAGTAAGTACAATCAAACCTTTGCAGATAATTGGATGTTGGGATGTTCTACTGTCAGATTATTGATCAGTGATCAGGAGATATTGAACCGACTGCACACACTGAGCTGCTCTGCTGCTGCTGTTGTTGTTGTTGTTGCTGTTGTTTTGTTGTTGACAGATGTGTTTGTGAGCTGAGGGAGATCCACAGAGAGAGAACGAGCAGCGCTGCAGACAGACAGAGTTCAATGAAACGCATTTTAGTAAACCTGTTTATCTGATAAACAACAAGTAAACAGGCCGCAGATCAATCAGCTGATCGATTAGAACACAGAGAAAACACAAATAAACATTCAACATCATGAAACCAAAGAAGCCTTAAGAATAATAACGATCCTGGAAAACAGTTTGTTTGTTTGTTTACCTGTTATGTTTCAGTTTGTGTGTTTGTGGATTTGACTCCGACATCCTGGACACAAGAAATATGAAACATTAGATCATCTGTGTGTGTGTGTGTGTGTGTGTGTGTGTGTGTATGTGTGTGTGTGTGTGTGTGTGTATGTGTGTGTGTGTGTGTGTGTGTGTGTTACCTGAAGAAGGTGTGATGTTCAACACAACACCTCCACAGACGTTTACAGTCACATCGATCAGACGTCTGAAAGAAGAACGACGTTTCCGAACCCTGAAATAAACAGTTAAGATTTTTCTGTTCCACAACAAATTATTTTTAGCATTAGCATAGCATTAGCTGCCAGTATGACCACTGGAAGTATGACTAGCATTAGCATTAGCCTCAGTCAGCCAATAGGAACTCACGTTTTTGCCGAAAACTCTGAGCTCAAACATCTCGTCTTTGAAGTGAAGTTTGGTGATTCGTGGCCTGAAGAAAACATGATGTCACATGACAGGTGTGTAACAGGTAACATGGTCACATGACAGGAAGCGTGAGGTGAGTCAGACTGATAAGATAGTCAGGGAGGTCTCACTCCTACCAGAAATATTTTCCCACCAGCTCTTTGTTCTTGTAGATGACCACGCCCACTGGAGTTGGACCCAGGAAGTACTCGGTCTGGTTCTCACCCTGCAAGGCATCATGGGAGTAAAGATGGATCAATAATTAAACAGGTAGGTGATTGATAAACAGGTGCTGATGGTATTGATCGGTGAGCTTACATAGGCGGCGAACAGAGAGACTCCGTACATCTGCAGAGAGCTGCAGAGAGACAGAACGAGACTCTGAGCCTGAAGACGAGAGACTCCACTGGACAAGGAAACACAGAGTCAATAATCAATCAATCAATCAATCAGTCACTTAGTCAGTCAGCTAAACTTCACTCCTCGTACCACCAGGTTTGGTGTTTGTGTTGTTCTGCTTGAACCAGCTGCTTCTCTCTGTTGTTTTATTTCAGCTTTCTTTGTCCTGGTTTATCTACTGATTGATTATTGATTATGTCATTTCCTGTTCACCTCAGTGTCCTGTAGAGGAGTTGAACTTCCGGCTTCTCTGACTCTGACGTGTCGTCCTGGCTGAGGTCTCCTCGCTCCGCTGGACAACAGATGAAAACCAATCAGCTCTGTTTCACTAATAACTGATCAATGGATCTAAGTATGTGTTCTGCTTTGAGACAACCAGGAAATGAAGGTTCATCAGATGATATAAAGCCTCGTCACCCTGCAGCATCAGAGCTTCCAGTCGTGGTCGGAGGTGGGCGGGGCATAGCAGGCGACCTCGCCGGACGTCCTGACGAAGCTGCAGGTAGAACTGACACCTGACGAGGAGAGAGCTGACTTTACTAAGCAGCATCAGAAAGGATCCAGAGCTCTTCCATCCGCCGACACTCAGTAACCCAGAGGTGAAGCTGCTTTAATCCAGGGGTGGAGGTTCTCTGTCAGCACCTTCTGGTTTCATCTGAACCTCCATCCTCTGTCCTCAGATGTTCTGTCGGTTTCAGACTCCTGAAGCTCCTCCAACGTCGTCTCGGCTGTTTGCTGACAGAGGAACCATCAGACATCCTGTGTTCTGACCGGCCTCCTGCCATGATGATGCCACCTCCATGCTGAAGCAGAGACGGTTGGTTTTGTCAGCATCAAACACCTGGATGGTGGTTGGTCTTCCAGCAGCTTCTTCTCTGCACAGAACCTCTGGAGCTGAAGTCTGTTGGCTTCTTGGTCTCAGATGGACTGTGGATCTGCTGGTTCTGGTCTCCTTCAGTCCAACAGTTACTGAGCTGCTGGAACATCTGGACCTTTAGAAATGCCTCTTGGGTTCACCACAGTCGGATCACTGGGATCTTCAGAGTTTTCTCCGAGCTGCAGACTGAGCTGTGGAGGAGACACTCAGGTGTGTGGTTCTACTGTCCGTCCTCCCAGGTGAGTCCAGGTGTCCCATAATAAATCTACTGCTCTGATAAAAGACAGGTTCCAGTGTTCTGGGTTACTGAGCTCAGACTGATGGAAGTGATCACAGCAGGTCTCTGGTTGTCTACGTATCTTCATAGGACAAGACATCAAAACACTTCAACACTATATAAAACGAAGCAGTTTGACTCATTGGAGGTGTGAAGAGAAACCAACGGTACCGAGTCGTTTCCTCTTCCAGCGTCGTCGGATCTTCAACATAAAACTTGACTCCAAAGTAGAAAATGTACGGAGGCCCAACTGGGACACAACACAGACACAAATGTACAGTTTAAATAGCTCAAAATAAACCTGGAGTCTTCATCGTATCGTCTTTATTATCATTAATGAAATGAGAACAAGTAGTTTTAATGAACACTGAGGCTCACCGAGGAGTCGATGCTGGGAAAGAGTCTTTGAAGGATCCAACCAGTGCTGAAAGAAACAAACCATCAGGGAGCTCATCACCAGCTCACCTTCTCCAGTTCACCTCATTTACATACGTCTGTTTGTTCATAATAACCTAAATAACTGGAACTGGAACACTTTATCTTCATAGTTTCAATCGTAGAACCTGGACCAGATGCTACGGTTGAAACTCAGAATGTTGTCGGTGTATCAGAACACTCCGATATACCGACGACACACAACCTTACAACTACGAGGACAACCATGACCTGGAGGACTGAGAGCTCATTTTAAGGCAGCAGGAGAACTTAGGCTGAGTTTGAAATGTTTGTCATTGGGCTAGGGATAGGGATAGGGTTACCAGGGCTACTGGGCTTAATAGAGTTACTATGGTTACTGGGGCTACTGGGGCTACTAGAGTTACTGGGGTTACTAGGGCTAGTAGGGTTACTAGGGCAACTAGGGTTACTAGGGTAACGGGTTTCTGGGGTTACTAGGGGATACTAGGGTTACAGGGGTTACTATGGCTACTAGGGTTACTAGGGTTACTAGGGTTACTAGGACTACTAAGGTTGCTAGGGTTACTAAGGTTACTAGGGTTACTAGGGCTACTAGGGTTACTAAGGTTACTAGGACTACTAAGGTTACTAGGGTTACTAGGGTTACTAAGGTTACTAGGGTTACTAGGGTTACTAAGGTTACTAAGGTTACTAGGACTACTAAGGTTACTAGGGTTACTAGGGTTACTAAGGTTACTAGGGTTACTAGGGTTACTAAGGTTACTAGGACTACTAAGGTTACTAGAGTTACTAGGGCTACTA
>JAMOIN010000176.1:0-101043 GCA_024666655.1 Dascyllus trimaculatus
CAGACACATAACAGACACGCAACAGACACATAACAGACACGCAACAGACACAACAGACACGCAACAGACACACAACAGACACGCAACAGACACGCAACAGACACATAACAGACACATAACAGACACATAACAGACACAGAACAGACATGCAACAGACACACAACAGACATGCAACAGACACAGAACAGACATGCAACAGACACAGAACAGACACACAACAGACACATAACAGACACACAACAGACATGCAACAGACACACAACAGACACAACAGACACAAAACAGACATGCAACAGACACACAACAGACATGCAACAGACACACAACAGACACGCAACAGACACATAACAGACACACAACAGACACATAACAGACATGCAACAGACACAACAGACATGCAACAGACACACAACAGACACGCAACAGACACATAACAGACACGCAACAGACACATAACAGACATGCAACAGACACAGAACAGACATGCAACAGACACAGAACAGACACGCAACAGATACACAACAGACACGCAACAGATACACAACAGACATGCAACAGACACACAACAGACACATAACAGACACGCAACAGACACATAACAGACACGCAACAGACACATAACAGACACGCAACAGACAAACAACAGACACGCAACAGACAAACAACAGACACGCAACAGACACACAACAGACACGCAACAGACACATAACATACACGCAACAGACACATAACATACACGCAACAGACACATAACATACACGCAACAGACACATAACAGACACGCAACAGACACATAACAGACACACAACAGACACATAACAGACACACAACAGACACGCAACAGACAAGCAACAGACACACGACAGACACGCAACAGACACGCAACAGACACGCAACAGACACATAACAGACACGCAACAGACAAACAACAGACACGCAACAGACACACAACAGACACGCAACAGACACACAACAGGCACGCAACAGACACATAACATACACGCAACAGACACATAACATACACGCAACAGACACATAACATACACGCAACAGACACATAACAGACACGCAACAGACACATAACAGACACGCAACAGACACATAACAGACACGCAACAGACACATAACAGACACGCAACAGACACATAACAGACACGCAACAGACACACAACAGACACGCAACAGACACACAACAGACACGCAACAGACACACAACAGACACGCAACAGACACATAACAGACACGCAACAGACACATAACAGACACGCAACAGACACATAACAGACACGCAACAGACACATAACAGACACGCAACAGACACATAACAGACACACAACAGACACGCAACAGACAAGCAACAGACACACGACAGACACGCAACAGACACACAACAGACACGCAACAGACACACAACAGACATGCAACAGACACATAACAGACACGCAGCAGACATGCAACAGACACACAACAGACACGCAACAGACACATAACAGACACGCAACAGACACACAACAGACACGCAACAGACACATAACAGACACGCAACAGACAACAGACACGCAACAGACACACAACAGACATGCAACAGACACAGAACAGACACATAACAGACACAGAACAGACATGCAACAGACACACAACAGACATGCAACAGACACAGAACAGACATGCAACAGACACAACAGACACACAACAGACACATAACAGACACACAACAGACATGCAACAGACACACAACAGACACAACAGACACAAAACAGACATGCAACAGACACACAACAGACATGCAACAGACACACAACAGACACGCAACAGACACATAACAGACACACAACAGACACATAACAGACATGCAACAGACACAACAGACATGCAACAGACACACAACAGACACGCAACAGACACATAACAGACACACAACAGACACATAACAGACATGCAACAGACACAGAACAGACATGCAACAGACACAGAACAGACATGCAACAGATACACAACAGACACGCAACAGACACACAACAGACATGCAACAGACATGCAACAGACACATAACAGACACGCAACAGACACACAACAGACACGCAACAGACACATAACAGACACGCAACAGACAAACAACAGACACGCAACAGACACACAACAGACACGCAACAGACACACAACAGGCACGCAACAGACACATAACATACACGCAACAGACACATAACATACACGCAACAGACACATAACATACACGCAACAGACACATAACAGACACGCAACAGACACATAACAGACACGCAACAGACACATAACAGACACGCAACAGACACATAACATACACGCAACAGACACATAACAGACACACAACAGACATGCAACAGACAAGCAACAGACACACGACAGACACGCAACAGACACACAACAGACACGCAACAGACACACAACAGACACGCAACAGACACAACAGACACGCAACAGACACACAACAGACATGCAACAGACACATAACAGACACATAACAGACACAGAACAGACATGCAACAGACACACAACAGACATGCAACAGACACAGAACAGACATGCAACAGACACAACAGACACACAACAGACACATAACAGACACACAACAGACATGCAACAGACACACAACAGACACAACAGACACAAAACAGACATGCAACAGACACACAACAGACATGCAACAGACACACAACAGACACGCAACAGACACATAACAGACACACAACAGACACATAACAGACATGCAACAGACACAACAGACATGCAACAGACACACAACAGACACGCAACAGACACATAACAGACACACAACAGACACATAACAGACATGCAACAGACACAGAACAGACATGCAACAGACACAGAACAGACATGCAACAGATACACAACAGACACGCAACAGACACACAACAGACATGCAACAGACACGCAACAGACACATAACAGCCATGCAACACACATGCAACAGACACGCAAAAGACACGTAACACACATGCAACAGACACGCAAAAGACACGCAACAAAAACAGACACATAACAGACACATAACAGACACGCAACACACGCAACAGACACACAAAAGACATGCAACAGACACATAACAGACACGCAACAAAACAGACACATAACAATCATCACCAGTGTCTGTGTTGTGTTGATGTTGTGTGTCTGTGTTGTGTTGATGTTTTGTGACTGTGTTGTGTTGATGGTTGTGTGTCTGTGTTGTGTTGATGTTGTGTGTCTGTGTTGTGTTGATGTTGTGTGTCTGTGTTGTGACGGTGGTTGTGTGTCTGTGTTGTGTTGATGGTTGTGTGTCTGTGTTGTGATGATGGTTGTGTGTCTGTGTTGTGACGGTGGTTGTGTGTCTGTGTTGTGTTGACTTTGTGTGTCTGTATTGTGTTGATGTTGTGTGTCTGTGTTGTGACGGTGGTTGTGTGTCTGTGTTGTGTTGATGTTGTGTGTCTGTGTTGTATTGATGTTGTGTGTCTATGTTGTGTTGATGGTTGTGTGTCTGTGTTGTGTTGATGTTGTGTGTCTGTGTTGTGTTGATGGTTGTGTGTCTGTGTTGTGATGATGGTTGTGTGTCTGTGTTGTGATGATGGTTGTGTGTCTGTGTTGTGTTGATGTTGTGTGTCTGTGTTGTGTTGATGTTGTGTGTCTGTGTTGTGTTGATGTTGTGTGTCTGTGTTGTGTGTCTGTGTTGTGTTGATGTTGTGTGTCTGTGTTGTGACGGTGGTTGTGTGTCTGTGTTGTATTGATGTTGTGTGTCTGTGTTGTGTTGATGTTGTGTGTCTGTGTTGTGTTGATGGTTGTGTGTCTGTGTTGTATTGATGTTGTGTGTCTGTGTTGTGTTGATGTTGTGTGTCTGTGTTGTGATGATGTTGTGTGTCTGTGTTGTGTTGATGTTGTGTGTCTGTGTTGTGTCTATGTTGTGTTGATGTTGTGTGTCTGTGTTGTGTTGATGTTGTGTGTCTGTGTTGTGTTGATGTTGTGTGTCTGTGTTGTGATGATGGTTGTGTGTCTGTGTTGTGATGATGGTTGTGTGTCTGTGTTGTGTTGATGGTTGTGTGTCTATGTTGTGTTGATGTTGTGTGTCTGTGTTGTGACGGTGGTTGTGTGTCTGTGTTGTGTGTCTGTGTTGTGTTGATGTTGTGTGTCTGTGTTGTGACGGTGGTTGTGTGTCTGTGTTGTGTTGATGTTGTGTGTCTGTATTGTGTTGATGTTGTGTGTCTGTGTTGTGTTGATGTTGTGTGTCTGTGTTGTGACGGTGGTTGTGTGTCTGTGTTGTATTGATGTTGTGTGTCTGTGTTGTGTTGATGTTGTGTGTCTGTGTTGTGTTGATGTTGTGTTTCTGTGTTGTGATGATGGTTGTGTGTCTGTGTTGTGTTGATGGCTGTGTGTCTGTGTTGTGTTGATGTTGTGTGTCTATGTTGTGTTGATGTTGTGTGTCTGTGTTGTGTTGATGTTGTGTGTCTGTGTTGTGTTGATGTTGTGTGTCTGTGTTGTGACGGTGGTTGTGTGTCTGTGTTGTGTTGATGGTTGTGTGTCTGTGCTGTGTTGGTGGTTGTGTGTCTGTGTTGTGACGGTGGTTGTGTGTCTGTGTTGTGTTGATGTTGTGTGTCTGTATTGTGTTGATGTTGTGTGTCTGTGTTGTGACGGTGGTTGTGTGTCTGTGTTGTGTTGATGTTGTGTGTCTGTGTTGTATTGATGTTGTGTGTCTATGTTGTGTTGATGGTTGTGTGTCTGTGTTGTGTTGATGTTGTGTGTCTGTGTTGTGTTGATGGTTGTGTGTCTGTGTTGTGATGATGGTTGTGTGTCTGTGTTGTGATGATGGTTGTGTGTCTGTGTTGTGTTGATGTTGTGTGTCTGTGTTGTGTTGATGTTGTGTGTCTGTGTTGTGTTGATGTTGTGTGTCTGTGTTGTGTGTCTGTGTTGTGTTGATGTTGTGTGTCTGTGTTGTGACGGTGGTTGTGTGTCTGTGTTGTATTGATGTTGTGTGTCTGTGTTGTGTTGATGTTGTGTGTCTGTGTTGTGTTGATGGTTGTGTGTCTGTGTTGTATTGATGTTGTGTGTCTGTGTTGTGTTGATGTTGTGTGTGTCTGTGTTGTGGATGATGTTGTGTGTCTGTGTTAATGTTGTGTTGTGTGTCTGTGTATTGTGTCTATGTTGTGATTGATGTTGTGTGTCTGTGTTAATGTGTTGATGTTGTGTGTCTGTGTTGTGTTGATGTTGTGTGTCTGTGTGTTGTGATGATGGTTGTGTGTCTGTGTTAATGATGATGGTTGTGTCTGTATTAAAGTGATTGATGGTTGTGTCTATGTTGTGTTGATATTTGTATTGTCTGTATGTTAATAACGGTGGTTGTAATGTCTGTGTTGTGTCTATTGTTGTGTTCGTATTGTGTGTCTGTGTGTTAACAGAGCAGATGGGTTGTGTGTCTGTGTTGTGATGATGGTTGTGTGTCTGTGTTGTGTTGATGTTGTGTGTCTGTGTTGTGTTGATGTTGTGTGTCTGTGTTGTGTTGATGGTTGTGTGTCTGTGTTGTATTGATGTTGTGTGTCTGTGTTGTGTTGATGTTGTGTGTCTGTGTTGTGTTGATGTTGTGTTTCTGTGTTGTGATGATGGTTGTGTGTCTGTGTTGTGTTGATGGCTGTGTGTCTGTGTTGTGTTGATGTTGTGTGTCTATGTTGTGTTGATGTTGTGTGTCTGTGTTGTGTTGATGTTGTGTGTCTGTGTTGTGTTGATGTTGTGTGTCTGTGTTGTGACGGTGGTTGTGTGTCTGTGTTGTGTTGATGGTTGTGTGTCTGTGCTGTGTTGGTGGTTGTGTGTCTGTGTTGTGACGGTGGTTGTGTGTCTGTGTTGTGTTGATGTTGTGTGTCTGTATTGTGTTGATGTTGTGTGTCTGTGTTGTGACGGTGGTTGTGTGTCTGTGTTGTGTTGATGTTGTGTGTCTGTGTTGTATTGATGTTGTGTGTCTATGTTGTGTTGATGGTTGTGTGTCTGTGTTGTGTTGATGTTGTGTGTCTGTGTTGTGTTGATGGTTGTGTGTCTGTGTTGTGACGTTGTTGTGTGTCTGTGTTGTATTGATGTTGTGTGTCTATGTTGTGACGGTGGTTGTGTGTCTATGTTGTGTTGATGTTGTGTGTCTGTGTTGTGTTGATGTTGTGTGTCTGTGTTGTGTTGATGTTGTGTGTCTGTGTTGTGACGGTGGTTGTGTGTCTGTGTTGTGTTGATGGTTGTGTGTCTGTGTTGTGATGATGGTTGTGTGTCTGTGTTGTGACGGTGGTTGTGTGTCTGTGTTGTGTTGACTTTGTGTGTCTGTATTGTGTTGATTGATGTTGTGTTTCTGTGTTGTGATGATGGTTGTGTGTCTGTGTTGTGTTGATGGCTGTGTGTCTGTGTTGTGTTGATGTTGTGTGTCTATGTTGTGTTGATGTTGTGTGTCTGTGTTGTGTTGATGTGTGTCTGTGTTGTGTTGATGTTGTGTGTCTGTGTTGTGACGGTGGTTGTGTGTCTGTGTTGTGTTGATGTTGTGTGTCTGTATTGTGTTGATGTTGTGTGTCTGTGTTGTATTGATGTTGTGTGTCTATGTTGTGTTGATGGTTGTGTGTCTGTGTTGTGTTGATGTTGTGTGTCTGTGTTGTGTGTCTGTGTTGTATTGATGTTGTGTGTCTATGTTGTGTTGATGGTTGTGTGTCTGTGTTGTGTTGATGTTGTGTGTCTGTGTTGTGTTGATGTTGTGTGTCTGTGTTGTGACGTTGTTGTGTGTTCCAGGGACGCCCTGCTGAAGATGAGGGAGGTCTATGAACGTAGTCCTCAGATGGGAGACGCCGGCAGTTTGGAGCCTCGACTGGAAGAAGTGAAGCAGAATCTGCAGCGACTGGAGGAGGAGCTGAGGAGGAACCAGGTAGCACACAGACAACAATAACAACAACAACAATAATAACAATAACAACAATAAAAACAATAAAAACAATAATAACAATAATAACAATAACAACAACAATAACTACAATAACAACAATAATAACAATACCTACAATAATAACAATAACAACAATAACAATAACAATAACAACAATAATAACAATAACAACAATAAAAACAATAACAACAACAATAACTACAATAATAATGACAACAATAATAACAATAACAACAACAATAACTACAATAATAACAATAACAATAACAACAACAATAACAATAACAACAACTATATTAACAATAACAACAACAATAACAATAACAACAACAACAATAACAACAACAATAACTACAATAACAACAATAACAATGACAACAATAACAATAACAACAATAAAAACAATAATAACAATAACAACAACAATAACAACAATAATAACAATAACAACAATAAAAACAATAACAATAACAACAACAGTAACTACAGTAATAACAATAACAACAATAAAAACAATAATAGCAATAACAATAACTACAATAATAACAATAACAACAACAATAACAATAACTACAATAACAACAATAACAACAATAAAAACAATAATAACAATAACAACAACAATAACTACAATAATAACAATAACAACAATAACAACAACAATAACTACAATAATAACAATAACAACAATAATAACAATAACAACAACAATAATAAAAATAACAACAACTATATTAACAATAACAACAACAATAATAACAATAACAACAATAATAACAATAACAACAACAATAATAACAATAACAACAACTATATTAACAATAACAACAATAATAACAATAAGAACAATAATAACAATAACTACAATAACAACAATAACAACAATAAAAACAATAATAACAATAACAACAACAATAACTACAATAATAACAATAACAATAAAAACAATAATAACAATAACAACAACAATAACTACAATAATAACAATAACAACAATAATAACAATAACAACAACAATAATAACAATAACAACAACTATATTAACAATAACAACAACAATAATAACAGTAACAACAATAATAACAATAACAACAATAATAACAATAACAACAACTATATTAACAATAACAACAATAATAACAATAACAACAACAATAACTACAACAACAATAACAACAATAATAACAATAACAACAACAATAACTACAATAATAACAACAACAACAACAACAATAATAACAACAATAACAATAATAACAATCACAACAATAACAATAACAAGAATAACAACAACAATACCAATAATAACAACAAAAACAATAATAATCATATCCCTCTCTTGTGTGTGTGTTGTCTCTCTTTCTCTGTGTGTGTGTGTGTGTGTGTGTGTGTGTGTGTTGTCTCTCTCTCTGTGTCTGTGTTGTGTCTGTGTGTGTGTGTGTGTGTGTGTGTGTGTGTGTGTTGTGTCTGTGTGTGTGTGTTGTCTCTCTCTCTCTGTGTGTGTGTGTGTTGTCTCTCTCTCTGTGTGTGTGTGTTGTCTCTCTCTCTCTCTCTCTCTGTGTTGTCTCTCTCCCTCTGTGTGTGTGTTGTCTCTCTCTCTCTCTCTCTCTGTGTTGTCTCTCTCTCTCTCTCTCTCTGTGTGTGTGTGTTGTCTCTCTCTCTCTCTCTCTCTGTGTGTGTGTTGTCTCTCTCTCTCTGTGTGTGTGTTGTCTCTCTCTCTCTCTCTCTCTGTGTTGTCTCTCTCTCTCTCTCTCTGTGTGTTCTCTCTCTCTCTCTCTCTCTCTCTCTCTCTCTGTGTGTGTGTGTTGTCTCTCTCTCTCTCTCTCTCTCTCTCTCTCTCTCTCTCTCTGTGTGTGTGTTGTCTCTCTCTCTCTCTCTCTCTCTCTCTCTGTGTGTGTGTGTTGTCTCTCTCTCTCTCTCTCTGTGTGTGTGTTGTCTCTCTCTCTCTCTCTCTCTCTGTGTGTGTGTTGTCTCTCTCTCTCTCTCTGTGTGTGTGTTGTCTCTCTCTCTCTCTCTCTCTCTGTGTGTGTTTTCTCTCTCTCTCTCTCTCTGTGTGTGTTCTCTCTCTCTCTCTCTCTCTCTCTCTCTCCAGGTGTGGCTGTCTGAGGCTGACAGCAGGTTGTGTGACCACAGCAGCAGCAGCAGCAGCAGCAACAGACTGAATGCAGGTTGTGGGTTAAACTCCACGGCAACGACTCCTGGAAGCAGCAGCCTGAAACAGCTGGACACCCGCAGCCCAGCCAGCAGGGAGAGGTACTGGTTATTGATTACTGATCAATCAGTCACTGGTTATTGATTACTGATCGGTTACCGGTTATTGATTACTGATCAATCAGTCACTGGTTATTGATTACTGATCGGTTACCGGTTATTGATTACTGATCGGTTACCGGTTATTGATTACTGATCAATCAAAGGTTATTGATGTCTAATTATTGATTATTACTTACCAATAATCTGAATCACAGCAGTCCTGTCAGACGTCCTTCCTCATCACATTCCAAACTCTTATTCTGGTGTTTTCAGATTCACTGATTTAAACTTGCCTGTCTGTCCACCTGTCTGTTTGTCCGTCTGTCTGTCTGTATGTTTGTCCACCTGTCTGTCCACCTGTCTGTATGTCTGTCCACCTGTCTGTCCACCTGTCTGTATGTCTGTCCACCTGTCTGTCTGTCTGTCCGTCTGTCTGTCCACCTGTCTGTTTGTCCGTCTGTCTGTCTGTATGTTTGTCCACCTGTCTGTCCACCTGTCTGTATGTCTGTCCACCTGTCTGTCCGTCTGTCTGTCTGTCCACCTGTCTGTCCACCTGTCTGTTTGTCCGTCTGTCTGTCTGTATGTTTGTCCACCTGTCTCTCCACCTGTCTGTATGTCTGTCCACCTGTCTGTCCACCTGTCTGTATGTCTGTCCACCTGTCTGTCTGTCTGTCTGTCCGTCTGTCTGTCTGTCCACCTGTCTGTCCACCTGTCTGTCCATCTGTCTGTCTGTCTGTCCACCTGTCTGTCCACCTGTCTGTCCATCTGTCTGTCTGTCTGTCCATCTGTCTGTCTGTCTGTCCACCTGTCTGTCTGTCTGTCCACCTGTCTGTCCATCTGTCTGTCTGTCTGTCCATCTGTCTGTCTGTCTGTCCACCTGTCTGTCCACCTGTCTGTCCATCTGTCCGTCTGTCTGTCCATCTGTCTGTCTGTCTGTCCACCTGTCTGTCTGTCTGTCCACCTGTCTGTCCATCTGTCCGTCTGTCTGTCCATCTGTCTGTCTGTCTGTCCATCTGTCTGTCTGTCTGTCCACCTGTCTGTCCATCTGTCTGTCTGTCTGTCCATCTGTCTGTCTGTCTGTCCACCTGTCTGTCCACCTGTCTGTCCATCTGTCCGTCTGTCTGTCCATCTGTCTGTCTGTCTGTCCACCTGTCTGTCTGTCCATCTGTTTGTCCGTCTGTCCACCTGTCTGTCCATCTGTCTGTCTGTCTGTCCACCTGTCTGTCCACCTGTCTGTCCATCTGTCTGTCTGTCTGTCTATCTGTCTGTCTGTCTGTCCACCTGTCTGTCTGTCTGTCCACCTGTCTGTCCATCTGTCTGTCTGTCTGTCCATCTGTCTGTCTGTCTGTCCACCTGTCTGTCCACCTGTCTGTCCATCTGTCCGTCTGTCTGTCCATCTGTCTGTCTGTCTGTCCACCTGTCTGTCTGTCTGTCCACCTGTCTGTCCATCTGTCCGTCTGTCTGTCCATCTGTCTGTCTGTCTGTCCATCTGTCTGTCTGTCTGTCCACCTGTCTGTCCATCTGTCTGTCTGTTTGTCCACCTGTCTGTCTGTCCACCTGTCTGTCCATCTGTTCGTCCGTCTGTCTGTCTGTCTGTCTGTCCACCTGTCTGTATGTCTGTCCACCTGTCTGTCCACCTGTCTGTCTGTCTATCCACCTGTCTGTCTGTCTGTCTGTCTGTCTGTCCACCTGTCTGTCCATCTGTTCGTCCGTCTGTCTGTCTATCCACCTGTCTGTCCACCTGTCTGTATGTCTGTCCACCTGTCTGTCCACCTGTCTGTCTGTCTATCCACCTGTCTGTCTGTCTGTCTGTCTGTCCGTCCACCTGTCTGTCTGTCCTCAGTCCTGACGGCAGCTACACTGAAGATCACAGCGCTGAGCTTCACTTTAAGTCTCGCAGCTCAGAGTTTGATGATGACTTTGATGATGAAGAACCGTTACCCAGTATCGGAACCTGCAAGTCTCTCTACCCGTTTCAAGGTACAGTCTGTCCTTCAAAATAAAACTCAGTCTTATTTAAACAGTAAAATGCATCCTGTCCTGGAAGGTGGTGTGAAACGCTGGTTGTCATGGAGATGGGGAGACCTTTATCCGGTCTCCCCTGCAGAACTGGTCTTCGGCTCTGAACCTTTGGACGTGTTCTGACAGCAGCAGTCGTCCCTGTTGAGCCTCTGTCAGGGATGGTTTTGGGGCTCCAGAGTGGTCACACCTGAGCTGTAGGTACTTTTGTTTTGGAGCACTTCAGAGTTAAAGTTGTGGTCAAAACTTTTGGATTGTACCTGCAGAAAACACGACGTCTGAAGGGGCTGACTCGATGGTTGCTCCTGTCAACACTGAGTCTCTAGTAGGGAAACATCTATTTAACATGGAGACGGTAACAGAACTTCGTTTGGTTGTTCTACTGAGGGAACTACAAAGAGCTGTGGAGCAAAAGAAAGAAGGGAGTTCAGTGCCTCTCTCACCTCCACACAGCTGACCAATCACAGTTTCAGGCCAATACCTTTTATCTGACTTCAGAAGTGCGTTGGGGGATTATCAGTCGCTAAGAATCCGGCTTCAGTGGCAGATGTGAACTTTGGTCCTGAAGGTGTCAAACATCTTCGCTGACCAGTCAGAAACCCAGTGGACATCAGGAATCAGCTTGTGTCTGTCTGAGTTACAGTCCATACCTGGATTTGTGCTTCACATAATCGAAGTTGATGTAGAGGTTAGGCTGTCTTGTTCTGAAGTCACAATCATATTAAACCATGTAGCTCCTTCTTGATGGCCTCACAGGTTCCATCTGTTGAACAATGGTGAACATGGTCTGTCAATCTGAAACTGTTCAATTAAAATGATAAAATTTATTGGTCTTCTGCAGGCCAGAATGAAGGCACTCTGTCGATGGTGGAGGGAGAACTACTTTCTGTTGTGGAGGAGGACAAAGGTGACGGCTGGACCAGAGTGCGGAGGAACCTGGAGGAGGAGGGATACGTTCCCACCTCCTACATCAAAGTCTTCCTGGACAGCAGCGCCAAAGGTGCCATGACCTACATATGAACTTCAAATGACCTCTGCATGACCTATGTATGACCTTTGAATGACCTCTAAATATGACCTTCTCATGGCCTTCATCAGACCACAGTGACCTTCAAATGACCCCATCTGACCTCCACTCAGCATTTCAATGAACACTGAATAAGTATTTAAGTGACCTCTGCATGACCTCTGTATGTGACCTCTACATGACCCCTGACCTCTACATGACGTCGACATGACCTCTACATGACCTCTCCATGACCTGTGTATGACCTCTACATGACCTCGACATGACTTCTACATTACCTCTTATCTCTACATGACCTCAGTGTGACCTCTACATTACCTCTTACCTCCACATAACCTTTGACCCCAACCTGACCTCTGATCGCTACATGACCTCTGACCTCTACATGACCTCTACATGACCTCGACATGACTTCTACATTACCTCTGATCTCTACATGACCTCTGTGTATGATCTCTTCATGACCTCAGTGTGACCTCTACATGACCTCTACATGACCCCTGACCTCTACATGACGTCGACATTACCTCTACATGACCTCTACATGACCTGTGTATGACCTCTACATGACCTCGACATGACTTCTACATTACCTCTTATCTCTACATGACCTCAGTGTGACCTCTACATTACCTCTTACCTCCACATAACCTTTGACCCCAACCTGACCTCTGATCGCTACATGACCTCTGACCTCTACATGACCTCTGAACTCTACATGACCTCTGACCTTTACATGGCCTCTGTCCTCTAGATAACCTCTGATCTCTACATGACCTCTGCCCTCTAGATGACCTCTAATCTCTACATGACCTCTGAACCCAACATGGCATCTGATCTCTACATGACCTGTGACCTCTACATGACCTCTGTCCTATACATGACCTCTGACCTCTACATGACCTCTGACCTCTACATGAACTCTGATCTCTACATGACCTCTGACCTTTACATGACTTCTGACCTCTACATGACCTGTGACCTTTACATGACCTGTGACCTCTACATGACCTGTGACCTCTACATGACCTCTGTCCTATACATGACCTCTGACCTCTACATGACTTCTGAATTCTACATGACCTCTGATCTCTACATGACCTCTGTCCTATACATGACCTCTGACCTTTACATGGCCTCTGACCTCTACATGACCTCTGACCTCTACATGACTTCTGACCTCTACATGACCTCTGACCTCTACATGACCTCTGTCCTATACATGACCTCTGATCTCTACATGACTTCTGAACTCTACATGACCTCTGTCCTATACATGACCTCTGACCTCTACATGACCTGTGACCTCTACATGACCTCTGTCCTATACATGACCTGTGACCTCTACATGACCTCTGTCCTATACATGACCTCTGAACTCTACATGACCTCTGTCCTATACATGACCTGTGACCTTTACATGACCCGTGACCTCTACATGACCTCTGTCCTATACATGACCTCTGATCTCTACATGACTTCTGAACTCTACATGACCTCTGTCCTATACATGACCTCTGACCTCTACATGACCTCTGACCTCTACATGACCTCCTGCTGACCTCCAGGAGAACTTCCTTTGATCATCTGATCTTTATGTAACCTCCTGATGACCTCTTTGGCCTTTGAGTGTTGGTTTCTGTTTGTCTCAATATGTTCTACCTGCCTGAACTCAGCCTGTTTATTTGCTGTGTTTGAATCTTTGTATCTGTGTGACACACCTGTACACCTGTAGGGCAGGTGTGTCTCATCTCAAGCGCTGTCTCTATGACCTGTCGACACCACTGATGATGCAATCAGTCACATGATCAGTTTACAGACTGATGAGGAGCATGTGAACGCTCGATTTAACAGTGACAGGTGTGGAGTGCATTGTGGACGTGTTTTTACCTGATCATGTGACCTGTGGTGGATTGAAGGTCTCAACACACCTGTTGTATTTATCATGTAGCTCTTTGTGTCCTGTCTGGCCTTGGTATCAGATGTGAACACGAACACCTGTCAGTCAGTGAGATCCAGTCACACCTGAGATCTGATCACACCTGAGATCTGATCACACCTGAGATCTAATCACACAGGTACACATGCATTAATATCAAACATTAGCATACCGTGAAACACAACATAACACAAATATAAACCATCACAAGTTCGTGGACATTAAAGCTGTATGAAACTCACGAAATAGGATCTCACAGACAGACAGGTAGACAGACAGGTAGACAGACAGGTAGACAGACAGGTAGACAGCTAGAGAGACAGACAGGTAGCCAGACAGGTAGCCAGACAGGTAGACAGACAGGTAGACATACAGGTAGACAGCTAGAGAGACAGACAGGTAGACAGACAGGTAGACAGACAGGTAGACAGACAGGTAGACAGCTAGAGAGACAGACAGATAGACATACAGGTAGACAGCTAGAGAGACAGACAGGTAGACATACAGGTAGACAGCTAGAGAGACAGACAGGTAGCCAGACAGGTAGCCAGACAGGTAGACAGACAGGTAGACAGCTAGAGAGACAGACAGGTAGACAGACAGGTAGACAGACAGGTAGACATACAGGTAGACAGCTAGAGAGACAGACAGGTAGACAGACATGTAGACAGACATGTAGACAGACAGGTAGACATACAGGTAGACAGCTAGAGAGACAGACAGGTAGCCAGACAGGTAGACAGACAGGTAGACAGACAGGTAGACAGCTAGAGAGACAGACAGGTAGAAACGGACAGATAGACAGACAGGTAAACAGGTAGAGAGACAGACAGGTAGACAGACAGTTTTTCAAAGATGGCCGCCACAGTAAATGCCAGCAGTGACTCTGACTTGTGACTGTGTTCACCTTCAGTTTCTGAACCCAAAGTAGCAGCAGAGTATTGATTAATCAGTGATTGATGAGGTCACCAGGAAACATTCATTCATTGTGTCGACTCTGCTTCTCGTTTTTCTGTTTTCAGCTTTGTCTTTTTATTTCCACATTATCACAACAAACACGATGATGATCATAATCAGCCGCCTCAGGAGCCTCTTAGGCTTCGGGTTGGTCAGACCAGCGCCAGCACTACTGCTGTCGTGACGCCTCAGAGGACGTCACTTTACTGAGAGTAGAGAGTGGAAGTAAGAGACGATGTTAGCAACAGCTGGAAAGAGTAGAAACACCTGTGGAGCTTCAGGAAGGACCTTCTAACAGCTGGAAAGAGTAGAAACACCTGTGGAGCTTCAGGAAGGACCTTCTAACAGCTGGAAAGAGTAGAAACACCAGTGGAGCTTCAGGAAGGACCTTCTAACAGCTGTTCTAATGATGACAGGAGCTTTTATCAGCAGCAGCTTTATGAGGGTCAGGGTGAAGCTAGGTGGTCAGTTTCAGTCACCGGTCCTCCTGTCTCACCTTCTAACATGTCTGTCTGCTGTCTGTCTGTCTGTCTATCTTGTAGGCTTTGTGCACAGTAGTCGGCTAGTCTAGCTAAACGACCAGGGAGGACGTCTCGCCACAGGAAGTGATGTAAAGAGCTCAGAGGAGGTCCGGTAACAGCTTCTTATTGGACAGTTGTACTCTTCAGATATCTCAGCCAATCAGATGACAGACTGATGTGATGTGACAGACAAAACCCCACGCATGGCTAGAAATCAATCAGAAATCAATCAGAAGCCAATCAGAAGTCAATCAGGTCCCCAAACGATCGATCTGACCCAGAACAGATCCAGATGATCACGTTTCTCTTTCTTTAACGTAGGTGAAGAATTTAAAGTAACTCCATCTTGTGTTTCGTTCCACATCACATTAACTTTACTGGTGAGCTTCATCCATTGGAACAGAGAGGCTGGAACGGTGGAGGAAACTGGAGCTGAACGCTGCAGTGATGTCACAGCGCTGCAGGAGTCAGCAGGCTGTGACATCACAGTGGGCGTGGTCATTTTAAAGACTTGACTGTGTGTAAATAGTAACCGCAGCTGCACAGGTGTAGCCCCGCCCCTGCTGACATTAGCCACACCCAGAACGAACAGACAGTGTTGACTCCGCCCTACTTTATAGCCCCGCCCTATTAATGGCCCCACTACCTGCTTGTTGATCAATGATTATTTTTATTGATTGTGTGAAATGTGAACTTTTTTATTTTAGTGAGATATTGATCAGTTATGTATTGATTTTTTTTACTGAGATGTGAGACTGCTGATCACTCTCTTTTCAACTTCCTGTATGTTAGACTTTCAAAATAAAGTACACTGAATCAAACGCTAAGTGTCAGCTCTTTTCTTTCAGAAGCTCCGTGGCAGCCAATCAGGGTGAACCTGAAGCTGTCCACCTGTTACCTGAGTGACCTCCGACCTCTTACCTGTGTCGAAATCCAGAGTGTCCTTTGAGCAGCAACAGTGAAGCAAAAAAGGCTCAGAGGGAACCGGGAAGGACCAGACAGAACCAGGGTCAGGGAGAACCAGGAAGAACCAGACAGAACCAGGGTCAGGGAGAACCAGGGAGAACCAGGAAGAACCAGACAGAACCAGGGTCAGGGAGAACCAGATAGAACCAGGGTCGGGGAGAACCAGGGGGAAACTGACAGAACCAGGCTCAGGGAGAACCAGGAAGAACCAGACAGAACCAGGGTCAGGGAGAACCAGGGGGAACCAGATAGAACCAGGGTCAGGGAGAACCAGGGGGAACCAGATAGAACCAGGGTCAGGGAGAACCGGGAAGAACCAGACAGAACCAGGGTCAGGGAGAACCAGGGAGAACCAGATAGAACCAGGGTCAGGGAGAACCAGGGGGAACCAGATAGAACCAGGGTCAGGGAGAATCAGGTGGAACCAGATAGAACCAGGGTCAGGGAGAACCAGGAAGAACCAGACAGAACCAGGGTCAGGGAGAACCAGGGGGAACCAGATAGAACCAGGGTCAGGGAGAACCAGGGGGAACCAGATAGAACCAGGGTCAGGGAGAACCAGGGGGAACCAGATAGAACCAGGGTCAGGGAGAACCAGGGAGAACCAGATAGAACCAGGGTCAGGGAGAACCAGGAAGAACCAGACAGAACCAGGGTCAGGGAGAACCAGGGAGAACCAGTGGGAACCAGATAGAACCAGGGTCAGGGAGAACCAGGGAGAACCAGATAGAACCAGGGTCAGGGAGAACCAGGTGGAACCAGATAGAACCAGGGTCAGGGAGAACCGGGGGGAACCAGACAGAACCAGGGTCAGGGAGAACCAGGAAGGACCAGACAGAACCAGGGTCAGGGAGAACCAGGAAGGACCAGACAGAACCAGGGTCGGGGAGAATCAGGTGGAACCAGACAGAACCAGGGTCGGGGAGAACCAGGAAGGACCAGACAGAACCAGGGTCAGGGAGAACCAGGAAGGACCAGACAGAACCAGGGTCGGGGAGAATCAGGTGGAACCAGACAGAACCAGGGTCAGGGAGAACCGGGGGGAACCAGACAGAACCAGGGTCAGGGAGAACCAGGTGGAACCAGATAGAACCAGGGTCAGGGAGAACCAGGAAGGACCAGACAGAACCAGGGTCAGGGAGAACCAGGGAGAACCAGGTGGAACCAGATAGAACCAGGGTCAGGGAGAACCAGGAAGGACCAGACAGAACCAGGGTCGGGGAGAACCAGGGAGAACCAGGTGGAACCAGATAGAACCAGGGTCAGGGAGAACCAGGTGGAACCAGACAGAGCCAGGGTCGGGGAGAACCAGGGAGAACCAGGTGGAACCAGATAGAACCAGGGTCAGGGAGAACCAGGAAGGACCAGACAGAACCAGGGTCAGGGAGAACCAGGAAGGACCAGACAGAACCAGGGTCAGGGAGAACCAGGTGGAACCAGATAGAACCAGGGTCAGGGAGAACCAGGAAGGACCAGACAGAACCAGGGTCAGGGAGAACCAGGAATGACCAGACAGAACCAGGGTCAGGGAGAACCGGGGGGAACCAGATAGAACCAGGGTCAGGGAGAACCAGGTGGAACCAGATAGAACCAGGGTCAGGGAGAACCCGGAAGGACCAGACAGAACCAGGGTCAGGGAGAACCAGGTGGAACCAGCAGGATAGCAGATGGAGAACAAACAGGACAAACTGGAGGTCGGTGAGAATCAGAGGCATCGGCTGCTGATCAGAGAACAAACACAGAGTCAGTGACATGTAATGGTGATATATGACAGTAGAGAGGAGAGGAGCCCAGTGCATCATGGGAGTCTACAGCAGTCTAAACCTACAGCAGCATCACTAAGGGACAGACCAGCTGATCCTGAACAGCCCCAACTATCAGCTCTATCAAAGAGGAAGGTCTGAATCCTCATCTTAAAGTAGAGAGGGGGTCTGCCCCCAGAACCCAGACTGGGATCTGATTCCACAACAGAGGAGCTGATAACTGAAGGCTCTGCCTCCCATTCTACTTCTGGAAACTCTGGAACCACAAGTAAACCTGCAGTCTGAGAGAGAAGGGCTCTGCTGGGATGATCAGGTCCAATAAGGTCTCTAAGATACGATGGAGCTGCTCATCAACAGTTTATATGTTATATATATAAATTCCTGGCTGTACCTTGCTTCCATGTGTTCCATCCTAAGGGGTTCTGTGGGGTCGGGTTAGTGTCACTGGGACCTGCAGCTACCTGTGGTCCAGTAAAGACCACCGGTTCACTGATCACTGTTATTTTGTTCATGAGCTCAGAAATGAAGCTTTTCATGATTTCAGTTGTTTTTTTTCCGTATTCCAGCTGAGAGATTATTGATCTTCTTGTCCAACATGACAGATTCTGAGTCGACATGATGAGAGATGCCAGAGGACGTTCCAGGCTTCATCTTTAATAGTTCCTCAGATATTTTTGTTCAAACAGACTCAGATTTAACGTTAGAGAAGACCTGCTGAAAGTGGATCGATGGGCAGTTTGTTGAAATGTTTTATCGATGTATGAGCCTAGAATTTCACAGCCACCCTTTAAACATCCACAGTTTACAATAAAAGAGTCTCAGCCAAGTTGGAGACTTTAAGAGTGACCCCGGTGACTAAACCTGTGTCTGCTTCTTCCCCACGTATTCAAATCTCGCGGTAGTCAGTATGTTCCTGTGGGGTTTTAGTCACGTGATCTTGTCAGCCAATCATCGCGCTGTCTTCGGTGACGTCATGCGGTCACGTGAGTCTCTGCGACCAATTGTTTCTATTGAAAATTATGCATATGCCATCCATTATATTCTTCTTGTGATGTAAATATGTATTACTAGAGTTGTTTTCTTTCACGATATGTCTGGTATTATGTTATATTAAATAATAAAAAAAAACAATCGTGTCTTTCAAATGGTGCTGAGTCAGCATGTGTAAAGGCAGTGGAGAAGTCAAACAAGAGTCGTGCTACAGGTCGGTTTAAACTTCCATTTTTACTATTCCAAAATAACTTATCAATCACAGGTTTATCTGTTAACTTTTAGGAGTCTTCTACCGCTGCCCAACCCGCGAGGAAAAGGGCTCGTGTGTAGCGATAGATGCCAAACCCGGTGAGTGTGTGTTTGTTAGCCTAGCCGCCGTCATTCATTTCTATGACGCCGGTTAGCATACTATATTCATTTCTATGACGTCGGTTACCATACTATATTCATTTCTATGACGCCGGTTAGCATACTATATTCATTTGTATGACGCCGGTTAGCATACTATATTCATTTGTATGACGCCGGTTAGCATACTATATTCATTTCTATGACGCCGGTTAGCATACTATATTCATTTCTATGACGGCGGTTAGCATACTATATTCATTTCTATGACGTCGGTTACCATACTATATTCATTTCTATGACGTCGGTTACCATACTATATTCATTTGTATGACGCCGGTTAGCATACTATATTCATTTGTATGACGCCGGTTAGCATACTATATTCATTTCTATGACGCCGGTTAGCATACTATATTCATTTCTATGACGCCGGTTAGCATACTATATTCATTTCTATGACGCCGGTTACCATACTATATTCATTTCTATGACGGCGGTTAGCATACTATATTCATTTGTATGACGCCGGTTAGCATACTATATTCATTTGTATGACGCCGGTTACCATACTATATTCATTTGTAAGACGGCGGTTAGCATACTATATTCATTTCTATGACGTCGGTTAGCATAGTATATTCATTTGTATGACGCCGGTTAGCATAGTATATTCATTTGTATGACGCCGGTTAGCATACTATATTCATTTCTATGACGCCGGTTAGCATACTATATTCATTTGTATGACGCCGGTTAGCATTTCATTTCTATGACGGCGGTTAGCATACTATATTCATTTCTATGACGGCGGTTAGCATACTATATTCATTTCTATGACGTCGGTTAGCATACTATATTCATTTGTATGACGCCGGTTAGCATACTATATTCATTTGTATGACGTCGGTTACCATACTATATTCATTTCTATGACGTCGGTTAGCATACTATATTCATTTGTATGACGTCGGTTACCATACTATATTCATTTCTATGACGTCGGTTACCATACTATATTCATTTCTATGACGTCGGTTAGCATACTATATTCATTTGTATGACGTCGGTTACCATACTATATTCATTTGTATGACGGCGGTTACCATACTATATTCATTTGTATGACGGCGGTTAGCATACTATATTCATTTCTATGACGTCGGTTAGCATAGTATATTCATTTGTATGACGCCGGTTAGCATAGTATATTCATTTGTATGACGCCGGTTAGCATACTATATTCATTTCTATGACGCCGGTTAGCATACTATATTCATTTCTATGACGCCGGTTAGCATACTATATTCATTTCTGTGACACCGGTTAGCATACTATATTCATTTCTATGACGTCGGTTACCATACTATATTCATTTCTATGACGGCGGTTAGCATACTATATTCATTTGTATGATGCCGGTTAGCATACTATATTCATTTCTATGACGGCGGTTACCATACTATATTCATTTGTATGATGCCGGTTAGCATACGTCATTCATTTCTATGATGGCGGTTAGCATACTATATTCATTTCTATGACGGCGGTTACCATACTATATTCATTTCTATGACGCCGGTTACCATACTATATTCATTTGTATGACGTTGGTTACCATACTATATTCATTTGTATGACGTCGGTTAGCATACTATATTCATTTGTATGACGCCGGTTAGCATACGTCATTCATTTGTATGACGCCGGTTAGCATACGTCATTCATTTCTATGACGGCGGTTAGCATACTATATTCATTTGTATGATGCCGGTTAGCATACTATATTCATTTGTATGATGCCGGTTAGCATACTTTATTCATTTGTATGACGTCGGTTAGCATACTATATTCATTTCTATGATGCGGGTTAGCATACTATATTCATTTCTATGATGCCGGTTAGCATACTATATTCATTTGTATGACGTCAGTTCGCATACTATATTCATTTCTATGACGTCGGTTAGCATACTATATTCATTTCTATGACGTCAGTTAGCATACTATATTCATTTCTATGATGCGGGTTAGCATACTATATTCATTTCTATGACGTCAGTTAGCATACTATATTCATTTCTATGATGCGGGTTAGCATACTATATTCATTTCTATGATGCCGGTTAGCATACTATATTCATTTCTATGACGTCAGTTAGCATACTATATTCATTTCTATGACGTCGGTTACCATACTATATTCATTTCTATGACGTCGGTTAGCATACTGTATTGACCAGGTTATATCTTGTTTCTTTATAATGTTACATGCAAATGAACTTATATCAGTTGCCAAATGTCCGAACAACAAATACATGTAAATACACTGATTAAGTTTATTTTTAAAGTGCTTTCCCCATGATGCTGTTTTTCAGTGTAGATTACTGCTAAGATATTTATGCACCTTAAGCTATGCATTTTGCTCTTATGACTTGAAACTTTTTAAAGACTTTACTCATGTATTTGGTAAATAATGTGGTAAATATTATTTAATAATTATGACAACTGCAAATGATATATATGATGGTATGGTGATATATTGATATTTAAAGGTTGAAATGTGGAATGTAACTTGTTTATAGTGCAGCTAGTGTTATGAACTGTGTGTACACTGGAAATATATTTTTTACAGCTTTATGCTAATTGGCATAGGTAAACTACCTGGTGATTAATTAGAACTTTTGGTCCTGTTCTCCAGGCCAGGTTCTAGTCTGATGGAGAGCTAATGAGCAGGGTTAGAGCCTACAACTGAGAAACCGCTGAAGGATCGAATCAAAGGGAACTGACCTTTCCTAACCCCAACCCGGGCCGGTAGGGGGCTCCTTGTAGCCCACCAACGCTCCCCACTCAAACTCTCTAGCCGTTGCCACCACCCCACATCCTCATCATCCCCCATTAACTTCTGCACACTTTTCCCCTGGACAGTTTCCTCAAACCCAGACGTGGGTTGGGACCTTGAGTCCAACTGGACATCGGGGTTTGGGATGCGATCCCTGGATTATTATCTGGTGCTGTACTTAAACAGTGTTGTGCCTTACAGATTATTGTCGTGATTCTTCTACCGAACTGAATTAAGCGCTTGTTTATCGAATGGCCGCTCACTGAATATTTTGTGTTTCTCTGTTCACTGTGTATATTTACCCTCCCTGTTGTCATCATCTGTCTCCTATTTACTATATAATATATGAAGTAATCAAAAAGCATTCAGTCTCATGTCCACTCGCTCCTTGAGCCAAAGCTAATCTTCTGATCACTCGCCTAGGAGACTGCTGTTACTGTGTTGTTCGATCACCTAGACCTTTACAGGTACTAGTACAGTACTTCCTAGTCTTACTACATACTACACAGTTGCTAGACGAGCAGAAAGTCAGAGATGCTCTGGGATGGAAGGGTTTAAGCTAAAATCAGACAACGGCTCTGAGAGCCTCAGACCTCTGTAAAAACAGCATCAGAATGTTTAGAGAGGAAGAAATGTTCCGATATGAAGAGCTGGTGGCTTTTAAACCACCTAGGTTTTACTGGGAGGTTCAGAACTTCAGGAGAACGTTGGAGCATGTGGAGTTTCTACTGTTAGAACCTGCAGGAGGAGACCAGGGTGTTCGTTCATCAGCATCAAGATTAAAATTAAAGGGCATCTGAAAAGCTGCCGGTTGATCTGAGGGGACAACAAATCATAGGAAATAAAACCAGAGAGCTTCAAAGGAATCCTCCCCAACCAGCTAACCCTGATCCAAACACTGGAGACAGTTCAGCACGTCCACAAAACCAGGATCCAGTTAAAAGTCCTTCCAGTAAACATATGACAGCCGCCTGCTGGTGGCGCTGCTTAGCCAAGTGTGGATGAAGAAGAAGAAGAGTTCAGGAAGTGACAGGAGCAGAGCAGCAGGAGCTGATGGTTTGGAGAAGACAGAAGAACAGATTCAACTATCAGGAAAGTTCTGAGTGGAGGTTCTAAGAGGACGTTCTGACTGCAGCTGGGACCTCAGGAAGAAGGTCTAGAGACGAACCAGACGGTCCTTCAGCACTTTAACAGAGCCCCTTTCTCAACGTGGACTTGTGGACTCGTGTACTTGTGTACTCGTGTACCTGTGTACTTGTGTACTTGTACTCGTGTACCTGTGTACTTCTGTACTTGTACTCGTGTACCTGTGTACTTCTGTACTCGTGTACTCGTGTACCTGTGTACTTGTGTACCTGTGTACTTATGTACTCTTGTACTCATGTACCTGTGTACTTGTGTACTCGTGTACTTGTGTACCTGTGTACTTGTGTACTTGTGTACTTGTACTCATGTACCTGTGTACTTCTGTACTCGTGTACTTGTGTACCTGTGTACTTGTGTACCTGTGTACCTGTGTACTTTTGTACTCGTGTACCTGTGTACTTGTGTACCTGTGTACCTGTGTACTTGTGTACCTGTGTACCTGTGTACCTGTGTACTTGTGTACCTGTGTACTTGTGTACCTGTGTACTTGTGTACCTGTGTACTTCTGTACTCGTGTACTTGTGTACTCGTGTACTTGTGTACCTGTGTACCTTTGTACTTATGTACTCTTGTACTCATGTACTTGTGTACCTGTGTACTCGTGTACTTGTGTACCTGTGTACTTGTGTACCTGTGTACCTGTGTACTTATGTACTCTTGTACTCGTGTACCTGTGTACTTGTGTACTTATGTACCTGTGTACTTGTGTACTTGTGTACTTGTACTCATGTACCTGTGTACTTCTGTACTCGTGTACTTGTTTACCTGTGTACTTGTGTACCTGTGTACCTGTGTACTTCTGTACTCGTGTACTTGTGTACCTGTGTACTTGTGTACCTGTGTACTTGTGTACTCGTGTACTTGTGTACTCGTGTACTTGTGTACTCGTGTACTTGTGTACCTGTGTACTTGTGTACCTGTGTACCTGTGTACTTATGTACTCTTGTACTCATGTACCTGTGTACTTGTGTACTCGTGTACTTGTGTACCTGTGTACTTGTGTACTTGTGTACCTGTGTACTTGTGTACTTGTGTACTTGTACTCATGTACCTGTGTACTTCTGTACTCGTGTACTTGTGTACCTGTGTACTTGTGTACCTGTGTACTTGTGTACCTGTGTACTTCTGTACTCGTGTACTTGTGTTCTCGTGTACCTGTGTACTTGTGTACCTGTGTACCTGTGTACTTATGTACTCTTGTACTCGTGTACCTGTGTACTTGTGTACTTGTGTACCTGTGTACTTGTGTACTTGTACTCGTGTACCTGTGTACTTCTGTAATCGTGTACTTGTGTACTTGTACTCGTGTACCTGTGTACCTGTGTACTTATGTACTCTTGTACTCGTGTACCTGTGTACTTGTGTACTTATGTACTCTTGTACTCGTGTACCTGTGTACCTGTGTACTTGTGTACTTGTGTACTTGTGTACCTGTGTACTTGTGTACTCTTGTACTCTTGTACTTGTGTACCTGTGTACCTGTGTACTTGTGTACTCGTGTACCTGTGTACTTGTGTACTCGTGTACTTGTGTACTCGTGTACCTGTGTACTTGTGTACTCGTGTACTTGTGTACCTGTGTATTTGTGCACCTGTGTACCTGTGTACTCGTGTACTTGTGTACCTGTGTACTCGTGTACCTGTGTACTTGTGTACTCTTGTACTTGTACTCGTGTTCCTGTGTACTTCTGTAATCGTGTACTTGTGTACTTGTACTCGTGTACCTGTGTACCTGTGTACTTATGTAGTCTTGTACTCGTGTACCTGTGTACTTGTGTACTCGTGTACTTGTGTACCTGTGTACTTGTGTACTTGTACTCGTGTACCTGTGTACTTCTGTACTCGTGTACTTGTGTACCTGCGTACTTGTGTACTTGTGTACCTGTGTACTCGTGTACCTGTGTACTTGTGTACTTGTGTACTCTTGTACTCTTGTACTTGTGTACCTGTGTACTTGTGTACCTGTGTACCTGTGTACTTGTGTACTTGTACTCGTGTACCTGTGTACTTCTGTACTCGTGTACTTGTGTACCTGCGTACTTGTGTACTTGTGTACCTGTGTACTCGTGTACCTGTGTACTTGTGTACTTGTGTACTCTTGTACTCTTGTACTTGTGTACCTGTGTACTTGTGTACCTGTGTACTTCTGTACTCGTGTACTTGTGTACTTGTGTACTTGTGTACTCTTGTACTCTTGTACTTGTGTACCTGTGTACTTGTGTACTCTTGTACTCTTGTACTTGTGTACTCTTGTACTCGTGTACCTGTGTACTTGTGTACTTGTGTACTCGTGTACCTGTGTACTTGTGTACTCGTGTACTAGTGTACCTGTGTACTTGTGTACTTGTGTACTTGTGTACCTGTGTACTTGTGCACCTGTGTACCTGTGTACCTGTGTACTCGTGTACTTGTGTACCTGTGTACTCGTGTACCTGTGTACTTGTGTACTCTTGTACTTTTGTACTTGTGTACCTGTGTACTTGTGTACTCTTGTACTTGTGTACCTGTGTACTCTTGTACTCTTGTACTCGTGTACCTGTGTACTTGTGTACTCTTGTACTCGTGTACCTGTGTACCTGTGTACTTGTGTACTCATGTACTTGTGTACTCTTGTACTTGTGTACCTGTGTACTTGTGTACTCTTGTACTCGTGTACTCGTGTACTTGTGTACTTGTGTACCTGTTTACCTGTGTACTGTTGTACTCGTGTACTCGTGTACTTGTGT
Source organism: Dascyllus trimaculatus (assembly GCA_024666655.1). NCBI lineage: Eukaryota > Metazoa > Chordata > Actinopteri > Pomacentridae > Dascyllus > Dascyllus trimaculatus. Next base: position 26,428 of record JAMOIN010000176.1, read on the forward strand.
ACCTGTTTACCTGTGTACCTGTGTACTTGTGTACCTGTGTACCTGTGTACTTGTGTACTTGTGTACTCTTGTACTCGTGTACCTATGTACCTGTGTACTTGTACTCGTGTACTTGTGTACTCTTGTACTCGTGTACCTATGTACTTGTGTACTTGTACTCGTGTACCTGTGTACCTGTGTACTCTTGTACTTGTGAACCGTCCTCAGTTGGAGTCCAAGTACTGCTCCAGTTCAAAGTCCACTTCTCACCAAGTCCAGATCAAATCCCTGAATGTGTTCTGGCTCCGCCCACATTACCCAGGATGCACCAGGACCAGACCTGTGTGGACTCGGGGCAGCCAAGTATCCCATAATGCATTTCACCCAACCAGCGTCAGAGAGCGAGGAGAAGCTTCCAGAGGTCCCAGCTCAAGTGAGTCCTACTGTTCTGGGTACCCTGGATGTGGTCTAGAGGATCTGAGGGGGGGCAGGGTCCTACAGACGTCGGATCTGGGCTCAGTTTATCCAGATGAGCTGGTCTTAACCCTCCTCCAACGGTCTGGACATGTGAGGGTCCTGGTTAGACCGCTGCGACCGGGAGGTCAGCGCTCACAGCAGCCTGCTGAGGGCAGCCTGGTCTGGGCTGGACCCCCTTACATCTGCTGCCGGCTCTGGTGGTTCTTGAGGTTCTACAGGACAGAAGTAGTTCAGCGCTGATCTGACGGTCCCCCTATGGCCTCAGGGGGTTTTACTGCTCATCACTGTATCCTGTTATTAACTCTGGACCTCTGAACCTCGGTCTGGTCCTCTTCACCTAGAGGACCACTGAGTTCTAGTCTCATGACTGGACCTGCATCAGAACCAGCATCTCAGCTTTGTTCTGCTGGAGGGACCCTGGAGAACCCAGATCCTCCCTGACTGCTGAGGCTCCACACAGAACACCAGCAGCTCCATCCGTGGACCTTCAGCAGCATCTGGACCAGCCTGATGGAGGTGATGGAGGCCGACCAGCTCCCTGAAGACCCCAGGAGGAGGAGAGGCTCCATGTTGTCCTCTGGTCATGTGGTCTAGAGGAGGCTGTGGTCCTGGTTCCAGATGGAGTCTCTCAGACTGGTAACTGAATGTGTCTCCAGCTGTGCTCTAAATATGAGTGTCTGATGTGAGCTGCTGAAGCCAGGACCAATGGGGGGCGTCTGAGGACCAGCAGCAGGTCTGTCTGCAGAGCCAAGGCGGGTCTGTTCTGGTCCTGGTCCTGTTAGACTGTAAACCGTCTGTCCCTGCTGAGGAGGCGTGTTCACACCAAACACGTGTGCTCCTCTCAGACATCCCATAATGACATGCTCTCCTCCGTCGGGTCCAGAGGTTCTTCAGGTCTGAGGATGAGACGGTTCAGTTCAGTGAGTCTCAGACTCCAGCTGTCATCAACCAGCCCCTCTCAGACCTCAGATCCAGATCTAGGAGGACCCTGGACCCTCAGCAGAGTCAGTCTGAGTAGTTCTACATGAACAGGTGGGAGGAGCGCTGTGTCGTCACATCCTGTAGAGCAACCACAGCAGAGCGATGAGGGGCTGACGTCATCAAGTACGCTGCTGTTCCACCCATAGACATACATACGTAGACGCCGCATTGACTGTGGAGGGACGTGCCTAAAGCTCCGCCATCTTGGTACAGGGCTAGCAGAGGGGGGAGTGAATGTAAGTCTATGGAGGTAAGAGGTACTCCACAATCTTAAAATAGAATTATTCACTGAATTTTCGACCGATTTCCAAACGGTTTGGTTTGTTAAAAACGTCACACATGTAGCTTTGACACAGGATGCTTGGATGCTTTTGTTCTATTTATGTCTGCCTGTCCGTCCTCCATGTCTGACGTCTGTAACAAACAATATATGTTGACAACTGATGGATTTATGATCACTTTTATAGTGCAGACATGTCATTCCTCTATAGCCGTAATGCACTGTAGGGGCGAGTGGCACTGTACCAAGATGGCCGCCGTGTAGGCACGTCGGCTCCAATCTGCAGCAGCAGTCAACGCGGCGTCTACGTATATATGTCTATGGTTCCACCTGCACAGGAACAGGTGTGTCCTCCTGTCCTCAGGTGGACCTACCTCCAAGTACGACCAGGTGCGTCCTCCCGTCCAGGACGGCCAGAATCACGTGGATCCTCCGATGACTGAAGATCCGCTGGTTCCGACCGATAATGAGATCCGTGGTTCTGTCGGAGCAGAACTCCGGCTGGAAAACCAGGAGCTGCGGCAGACTGCGGCTTTCTGGGATTTACTGGGATCAGGATCACTGAAGCGGGTCGGACAGGAAACACGGACCTGCAGCGGATCCATGATTTATTGATTTGGATTGACAGATTGATCAGTTGATTTACTGAGACTGATCTACAGACCGGCAGCCCGTCACCGTCCTGCGGACTCTGTTCTCCAGTTGACGGATCAAAGACCTGAACGATCCGGTACCGGGAGGGGTAGAGGTCAGAGTTTAAACCGGATCAAATATTTACTTCAGAACAGAGCCGCCGACGGAGCAGCACGACGCAGCACGGCGCATGCGCAACTGTTGGCAGGAGTAGCGTCATACGTCTCCATGGTAACCGTGTGTCGTGATCAGTCATGGAGGAGCAGAAAGTCCAAACGGACCCGAACTCCGGATGTTTTCATGGTTCCAGGTAGTTAAACTGCGACTTACTTCAGTAGTACTACTGTTACTGCAGCAGTATGTAGTAATACTGCTACTGGAAGAATAATACACACTTCTGTACAGGTTCAATGGTACTTCTGGGCTTTTATGGTTACAGTTGTACCACTGACAATACTAGCACTACTACTACTAGTACGACTGATACCGACACTACAAGCACGAGTACTACTATTGATACTAATAGTACTACTGATGCTACAACTAGTACTACAGATCATATATATAGATCTTATTATACTGATCAGATGTATTGATCATATATATAGATCATTTATAGGTCATATAATATTGATCAGATGTATCGTTGCTGTATATTTCATCCGTGGTTGCTCATGGGCCCTGCTGAGGAAGTTTTGCAGTAACCTGTGATGTACCTGTACCTGTTCTGCAGGTGTACCGGTATTATTAACATGTTCAAAGTGATATACTGCTGCTATAATAACAACATTAATGTTATTAACATGTTCGTTCTGTTTGTGTTGCAGCCAAAGAAGAAGTCACCCGTTATATCGAACGTCCAACCAAACGTACGGCAGCAAGACCCCAGGTGTTCACGAAATACAGGTGAGACAGACAGACAGGTAGACAGGATGTCAGACATGAACACCATCAGACTGATATCATGTGAACACAGATGTGAAACACGACCTCATGGATGTTGTTTTAAACATGTGAAGTGACTCACATGTTGGTCTGTATGTCAAAAAATCCACACGAGCAGAATTCATTTTTCAACTCATTGAAATCCTGAAAACACCCGTAGAGAATCTGCTCAGTTCTGTTCTACTGGATTCAGCCCAGCACAGTCCTGAACAAAGCCCTAGCCCTGGAACCAGAACCAGAACCAGTCAGAACCCTCTGGATTCTGAAACCACTGAAGCACCGCTGAAATCCAGAAGCTACAAACTGGACGTTTCTGGAGAAGATGATTCTGTACAATGGAGATCGACTGGAGCCAAACTGGATGGAGAACATGGAACAAAGATGTGCACCTCCCATCCTCCTGAACAAACCCCCAGAACCAGGAGAACATCTGCTCATGTTTTGCAGGTTCTGGTTGTCTGTGGAACCAGAGCAGGTTCTTATTTGGTCCCACTGATGCAGAACACACCTGTACAGGTGCCTTCAACCTGCTGACGGTCATGTTTCCATCAGAGGTTGTAGCTTTGGCTCCAGGAGTCAGATGTCAGCTGAGGAGCTGGTGAGACCATGTCGACCTGGAGGTGAGAAAGTCTGTCTGATGTGTTTCAGGTGCAGATTAAAGGGACGTCCCGGCAGTTTTCGGAGGCGATGCTTCAGAGCGGGATGTACAGGGATCACGGCTTCAACACGTCCATGGACCGGAGCACGGTGACGGTTTCCACGGCAACCCAGCACAAGAGAGCCAATCTCCATCATTTACGTCACCATGGAAACCAAAGCAGCAGCCACGATGGGAACAAGTAAAGAAAAACTCGCTCTGACTTCAGGAGGAAATGAGAAAATAAAAGTCTTTCAATGTAAAATGTGTTGCAGTAGAAGTAAGAGGATTCTCAGTGATCACAGTCAACAGACGTTTTATTTAATCACACTGTGGATATTCTTCCAGTTAGATCCTCTACAAAGACAAGCCTCACTTACATTCACTGTTCTTTTGTCTGTAACTAATTCAGATGTAATCAAACTCTAAGCAGGACGACTGTTAAAGAGCAGGAATCAATAAAAGGAGCACATGAACCTGTCTGATCACGGATCCATGACCAGAGGTCACGACCATATCAGTGTAGTTCAGCAACACATGACTTCAGTTAGGAGGCCTTCATTTTTACAGCCCTGTTAAATGTGGTTTCCTCGTGTCCCAGCTGGGTTCAGAGCTCAGGGTCAGCCATGGTTCGGCCCCTGGAGCAGGAAGGGTTGAGGGCCTCGCTCAAGGGACCAGACATGGAATCACTGGGGTTCGATCCTCTGACCTTCCACCCACTGGCCCGAAGAACAGCTTGATCTGTTAAAGCAGACGAACCAGCAGCTCAGACTGGGGTTACTGGGCAGTTTCCAGTTTGCCTCTCAAATCAAATCAAATCAAATCAAATAGACATTATTTATCCGTTAGGAACCTCATTTGCAGACAAAGCGCCAGTGCAGAAACAATAAAATAATAAAACATAGCACATGTCCATTCACACATTGCAGTTATGAAGTTCATGAGATTCCATAATAAATAAATAAATTTAAAACAATAGGACTGTTCCTATTGGCTGATTGTCAGTCAATCAGCCATTTAACAGGCGGATGGAGGTGGGGAGGAAGCTAGAAGTGGCCCTCTTAGTCCTCAGTGGGAGTGACCTGTACCTGAAGGCAGCAGGGTGTAGTGGGGGGTCGTCTGGGCGGGTGAGGGTCGGTGGAGACGTGGGGGGTCTGGGTGGGTGAGGGTCGGTGGAGATGTGGGGGGTCTGGGTGGGTGAGGGTCGGTGGAGATGTGGGGGGTCTGGGTGGGTGAGGGTCGGTGGAGATGTGGGGGGTCTGGGTGGGTGAGGGTCGGTGGAGATGTGGGGGGTCTGGGCGGGTGGGGGTCGGTGGAGATGTGGGGGGTCTGGGCGGGTGGGGGTCGGCGGAGACGTGGGAGGGTTGTCTGGGCGGGTGGGGGTCGGCCAGTTAAATGACCCTAAACCCTCCTGATACCAGACAGATGACCTTCTGGATCTTTGTGGGTCGGAGTTTAAAATCTGAGCTCAGGGGTGCCCCGATAGCCTATTGGTTTTGTCACCGGACCCGCATGCCAAGGCATAGCGGCTGTGCCGGGTTCGAGTCCGACCTCGGCCATTTACCGCATGTCCTTCCCCACTCTCTCTCCTGTTTCCGTTTCTATCCACTGTCGTATCCTCTCCAATAAAGGCTGAAAATGCCAAATATAAATCTTTAAAAAAAAAATAAAAAATCTGAGCTCAGATCAGCTCATCATGAAAACCTCCATTTGTCTGTAATGCTGAAGTTTAGCCAGCAGATGTCAGCGTTCAACTCTTCAACCAGCCTCAGTGTTTGACTCTCAACGAAGATGAACGGCACAGATCACATCCATGTGTCACTCAAAGCAAAGGAAGCGCTGAATAAACGTTCCTGCTGTTAGCAGGATGATAAACCTGTTTTCAATGGGACGTCCAGTCGACTGAAATGATCCAGTTTAAACTGCAGAGCCAGAGTTCTGACAGCCTCCTGTAAACCATGTCTCTGGGTAATTAAGGCTTTCACTGTTTAAATACCAAAGGAGTTAGAATTACGTTGACTCTGAACAGTCAGTCAACATTATCATCAGACACAGAACCATGAACCGTATTCACCCCCTCTTTTCTCCTTTCATTGCTCTTTAATATCGAATCATCATCAGTTTAATTTGGATTTACAAAAAGACTCGTTCATGTCAAAGTGAGAAGAGGTTTCTACAAAGTGATGTTAAATAATTAAAACATAAACAAGTGATGTCATCAGTCTTCGCCTCTTTAAAGGGACTCTAACTGAACCCAGAGCAGCCAGTTGGTTCTAGAAGTCACCAGTCAGTAAATGGATCATCTGAGGTCAGTGATTGGAGGATAAAGACTCCTGGATCTGGAAGGTCCAGTCCCTGGAGGATCAGGACTCCTGGATAGAACTAGACCATGAAGACTAAAGAACCTCCAAGGACCTCTGAGAGAAGGTTGTTGAACAGCATCAGTCAGGGTTAGAAGGAGACTAGTGAGGGAGGACACCAAGACTCCTATGACTCCTCTGAAGGAGTTAGAAGAAGGAGACTAGTGAGGGAGGCCACCAAGACTCCTATGACTCCTCTGAAGGAGTTAGAAGAAGGAGACTAGTGAGGGAGGAAACCAAGACTCCTATGACTCCTCTGAAGGAGTTAGAAGAAGGAGACTAGTGATGGAGGCCACCAAGACACTTATGACTCCTCTGAAGGAGTTAGAAGAAGGAGACTAGTGAGGGAGGACACCAAGACTCCTATGACTCCTCTGAAGGAGTTAGAAGAAGGAGACTAGTGAGGGAGGACACCAAGACTCCTATGACTCCTCTGAAGGAGATAGAAGAAGGAAACTAGTGAGGGAGGACACCAAGACTCCTATGACTCCTCTGAAGAGGTTAGAAGAAGGAGACTAGTGAGGGAGGACACCAAGACTCCTATGACTCCTCTGAAGGAGTTAGAAGAAGGAGACTAGTGAGGGAGGACACCAAGACTCCTATGACTCCTCTGAAGGAGTTAGAAGAAGGAGACTAGTGAGGGAGGCCACCAAGACTCCTATGACTCCTCTGAAGGAGTTCCAGTCTTCCTCAGCTGCTATCAGGAGAACGAGGTGCAGCTGCAGCATCCAGATGTTCAGACTGATGGAGGCCAACATGATGATGGACCTGCAGACAGACGTCCATCTAATAATCTGACTTATTTCACGTTTTACTTTCTTATTTAATGAGTTCTTTGTCATGTTGACATGGAAGAGTCTTGATTTTAGTCAAACACAGTTAAAACAGCCAAATTAAACTGAACATGAGTGAATGTTGAACATGCAGGTGAACATCCATCAGAGGAAGTGGAAGCTTTATTTAAACTAGATGTTCCTTCAGGGCCACACATTTTCACGCTGGTGTGTGTGTGTGTGTGTGTGTGTGTGTGTGTGTGTATTGTGGACATGCTGAGGACCATCTGACACACTGATGCCTGCAGATAGAGATGTTGTTTCCATGACGACCCAGTGAGGAACATGATGATTAATTTAAAGACGTTTCTCGTTTGTTTCTTCTCCTTCTGACGTCGTCATCATGAAACACATGATAGAAAGATTCAGATACTGTAGTACACTAAGTACTGATACTGCAGTACACTAAGTACTGATACTGATACTGTAGTACACTAAGTACTGATACTGTAGTACACTAAGTACTGATACTGTAGTACACTAAGTACTGATACTGCAGTACACTAAGTACTGATACTGTAGTACACTAAGTACTGATACTGCAGTACACTAAGCACTGATACTGTAGTACACTAAGTACTGATACTGATACTGCAGTACACTAAGTACTGATACTGTAGTACACTAAGTACTGATACTGCAGTACACTAAGTACTGATACTGCAGTACACTAAGTACTGATACTGTAGTACACTAAGTACTGATACTGTAGTACACTAAGTACTGATACTGATACTGTAGTACACTAAGTACTGATACTGTAGTACACTAAGTACTGATACTGCAGTACACTAAGTACTGATACTGTAGTACACTAAGTAAGGATACTGCAGTACACTAAGTACTGATACTGTAGTACACTAAGTACTGATACTGATACTGTAGTACACTAAGTACTGATACTGTAGTACACTAAGTACTGATACTGATACTGTAGTACACTAAGTACTGATACTGATACTGTAGTACACTAAGTGCTGATACTGCAGTACACTAAGTACTGATACTGTAGTACACTAAGTACTGATACTGATACTGCAGTACACTAAGTACTGATACTGTAGTACACTAAGTACTGATACTGATACTGTAGTACACTAAGTACTGATACTGCAGTACACTAAGTACTGATACTGTAGTACACTAAGTACTGATACTGATACTGTAGTACACTAAGTACTGATACTGATACTGCAGTACACTAAGTACTGATACTGTAGTACACTAAGTACTGATACTGCAGTACACTAAGTACTGATACTGTAGTACACTAAGTACTGATACTGCAGTACACTAAGTACTGATACTGTAGTACACTAAGTACTGATACTGTAGTACACTAAGTACTGATACTGCAGTACACTAAGTACTGATACTGCAGTACACTAAGTACTGATACTGTAGTACACTAACTACTGATACTGCAGTACACTAAGTACTGATACTGCAGTACACTAAGTACTGATACTGCAGTACACTAAGTACTGATACTGCAGTACACTAAGTACTGATACTGTAGTACACTAACTACTGATACTGCAGTACACTAACTACTGATACTGCAGTACACTAAGTACTGATACTGCAGTACACTAAGTACCTTGATTACAAATACATCAGTACTTCGTTCCATTGAATCTAATGAACAACAGAAACTATTCAAACTGTTTGCTGCAATTTGAATTTAATGTTTCTGAATGTGGAAGTTTCTGCTGAAGCAGCTGATTCATTTCACACATCCAGTTTAATTTAGACAAATGTTCTCACACTGCTTCATCACCTCACAGCATTAACCGTCTCCTAACCAAACTATAACCCAACATTAACCGTCTCCTAACAACCACTAACCCAACATTAACCGTCTCCTAACAACCACTAACCCAACATTAACCGTCTCCTAACAACCACTAACCCAACATTAACCGTCTCCTAACAACCATTAACCCAACATTAACCGTCTCCTAACCAAACTATAACCCAACATTAACCGTCTCCTAACAACTATTAACCCAACATTAACCGTCTCCTAACAACCACTAACCCAACATTAACCGTCTCCTAACAACCACGAACCCAACATTAACCGTCTCCTAACCAAACTATAACCCAACATTAACCGTCTCCTAACCAAACTATAACCCAACATTAACCGTCTCCTAACAACCACGAACCCAACATTAACCGTCTCCTAACCAACCACTAACCCAACATTAACCGTCTTCTAACAACCACTAACCCAACATTAACCGTCTCCTAACCAACCACTAACCCAACATTAACCGTCTCCTAACAACCACTAACCCAACATTAACCGTCTCCTAACAACCATTAACCCAACATTAACCGTCTCCTAACCAAACTATAACCCAACATTAACCGTCTCCTAACCAAACTATAACCCAACATTAACCGTCTCCTAACCAAACTATAACCCAACATTAACCGTCTCCTAACCAACCACTAACCCAACATTAACCGTCTTCTAACAACCACTAACCCAACATTAACCGTCTCCTAACAACCACGAACCCAACATTAACCGTCTCCTAACCAGTTGTTACCGACCCTCCACTTGTCCACCAGGTGTCCTTGTGTTTTGCTGCGGAGGCTGGGTGGAGGTGGTCAGCTGACTGCCACCTGGGCCCACCTGGTGGCTCTGCTGACTGAACCCTCCTGTGCCTCCTTCCAGCCTCCAGAGCTCGGTTCTGGTTTTGTTAGTTCACATTAGTCTGTTTAGGTCATCACACAGCTGCTGTCTCTGATTGTGGTCCAGTTTTTGAGCCAGACTGGAACCAAGGGGGACTCTTCCACACCTCCAGTAGCCCCAGTTAGAACTTCTGCAGCTCTGCTGGGCGGAGACCCATGGTTTCTTTGTGGAGGAAGACAGGTGACGCGTGACGCTGGGTGTGTTACGCTGGGTGTGTGACACTGGGTGTGTTACACTGGGTGTGTGACACTGGGTGTGTTACACTGGGTGTGTGACACTGGGTGTGTTACACTGGGTGTATGACGCTGGGTGTGTGACGCTGGGTATGTTACACTGGGTGTATGACGCTGGGTGTGTTACACTGGGTGTATGACGCTGGGTGTGTGACGCTGGGTGTGTTACGCTGGGTGTGTTACACTGGGTGTGTTACGCTGGGTGTGTGACACTGGGTGTGTTACACTGGGTGTGTGACGCTGGGTGTGTGACGCTGGGTGTGTGACACTGGGTGTGTTACACTGGGTGTGTTACACTTGGTGTGTGACACTGGGTGTGTGACACTGGGTGTGTTACACTGGGTGTGTGACACTGGGTGTGTGACGCTGGGTGTGTGACGCTGGGTGTGTGACGCTGGGTGTGTTACACTGGGTGTGTGACACTGGGTGTGTTACGCTGGGTGTGTTACACTGGGTGTATGACGCTGGGTGTGTGACGCTGGGTATGTTACACTGGGTGTATGACGCTGGGTGTGTTACACTGGGTGTATGACGCTGGGTGTGTGACGCTGGGTGTGTTACGCTGGATGTGTTACACTGGGTGTGTTACGCTGGGTGTGTGACACTGGGTGTGTTACACTGGGTGTATGACGCTGGGTGTGTGACACTGGGTGTGTTACACTGGGTGTGTTACACTGGATGTGTTACACTGGGTGTGTGACGCTGGGTGTGTGACACTGGGTGTGTTACACTGGGTGTGTTACACTTGGTGTGTGACACTGGGTGTGTTACACTGGGTGTGTTACACTGGGTGTGTGACACTGGGTGTGTTACACTGGGTGTGTGACACTGGGTGTGTGACGCTGGGTGTGTGACGCTGGGTGTGTGACGCTGGGTGTGTTACACTGGGTGTGTGACACTGGGTGTGTTACGCTGGGTGTGTTACACTGGGTGTATGACGCTGGGTGTGTGACGCTGGGTGTGTTACACTGGGTGTGTGACGCTGGGTGTGTTACACTGGGTGTATGACGCTGGGTGTGTGACGCTGGGTGTGTTACGCTGGGTGTGTTACACTGGGTGTGTTACACTGGGTGTGTGACACTGGGTGTGTTACACTGGGTGTATGACGCTGGGTGTGTGACGCTGGGTGTGTGACACTGGGTGTACACTGGGTGTGTTACACTTGGTGTGTGCACTGGGTGTGTTACACTGGGTGTGTTACACTGGGTGTGTGACACTGGGTGTGTTACACTGGGTGTATGACGCTGGGTGTGTGACGCTGGGTGTGTTACACTGGGTGTGTGACACTGGGTGTATGACGCTGGGTGTGTGAGGCTGGGTGTGTTACGCTGGGTGTGTTACACTGGGTGTGTGACACTGGGTGTGTTACACTGGGTGTATGACGCTGGGTGTGTGACGCTGGGTGTGTTACACTGGGTGTGTGACACTGGGTGTATGACGCTGGGTGTGTGAGGCTGGGTGTGTTACACTGGGTGTGTGACACTGGGTGTGTTACGCTGGGTGTGTGACGCTGGGTGTGTTACACTGGGTGTGTGACACTGGGTGTGTGACACTGGGTGTGTTACACTGGGTGTGTGACACTGGGTGTGTTACGCTGGGTGTGTGACGCTGGGTGTGTTACACTGGGTGTGTTACGCTGGGTGTGTGACGCTGGGTGTGTTACACTGGGTGTGTGATGCTGGGTGTGTTACACTGGGGTCGAGGCTGCAGGTGGGGTCGCCGGTTGCTCCACCGGGCCTGTGGGATCAGAGTGCATAAATACCCACCACAGGTATCACAAACCACAGGTACCAGAACCACAGGTACCAGAACCACAGGTACCAGAACCACAGGTACCAGAACCACAGGTACCAGAACCACAGGTACCAGCAGAATACCAGGGGAAGTTCAGTCGGTGCTGAGAGGCAGTCAGAGGGACGGAGCCCCGGTGATGGTTTCAGCTGTTGGAGCTGCAGAGTTCTGACTGTCAGAGAGCAGCTGGTTAAAATCAGAGTATTTCAGGATGGATGTTGGAGATAACAGGTTGGAGATACCAGAACATTAAAACACCTTGAGAGAACCACGGCTGAAGCAGAGGTTCTCCAGCCTGAAGTTCAGACTGTGGAGGTTCGAGATCTGAGGTTCCTGTTGTTCCAGGTAGAAGGTCAAAGCTTGACCTGGAGGAGCTCGGGTTCAGGGTTCTGCTGGTGTGGTGGGTCAGGTTCCTGTGGGTTCTTCTGGTCCCTCATGTTGTTTTGATGTGTCCACCAGTCTGTGTTTGGTTCCTCAGAGATCCAGTTACGTTCTTCTTGGTTAGGGTAACCCTTGTCTTGGGCTGAGACCAGAGGCTGGAGTGATGCTGAGAGTCGTTCCTCCACAGTTCCTTCTGAAATCTGAGCCACGCTGTGAAATATTTACGGTAAATTACCGGCTACTAACGGCACGACTTCATACTAACTTACTGTAAATAGTTACAGTAAAACCACAACGTCCGCTTTAAGTTCTCCGTTGCTGTGACCTTGAAACTACTGTGACATCTACCTGTGGAATCACAGTACTCTGCTGTGTATTTAAACTGCAGTAATTCTACTGTAAAAGTACTGCAGTCTAGACAATGGCCACTTGAACCTTTTAATCCTTTAAAACTTATCTGAACAGTTCAAAACATGAGCATGAAAAAACCAAAAGCCCTTGCAGTGTCCTCGATCTTAAGAACATTTAATACACTTCAGAACGTCAGACTAGAACTCAGGTTTCTGCATGTCTGCTTTGACAGCCACTCACACAGGTGTTCACACCTGGGTTGAGAACACTTGTTCCCCTTCGGGCCATCTACAAGCAGCTGTGGACAACAGGCCAAGAACACAGCTTTAGGTTTTACACATTTAAACCTTACATAATGTGTCCGAGGCACACCAGTGGTGCCCTGCTCCCTTCAAACATACGCCTGCAGGCTCAAACCAAAGCCAACAGCATGTTTATGGAGGTGGTTCAGGTCCAGCTGCGTTTTCTGGGGCAGTATCTCAGCAACCGGCCTCCGTTACCACCGTCGGGACCGGCTGTGCACACGCGTGTGTTGTCATGGAGTCCCGTTACAGCGTGTGTGTGTGTCCAGCTAACAGAGGATGCTGCTGCAGCCGTCGCTCTGCCACTAACCCTAACCCGACACAACGAGTAGAAAATGAAACTGGTTGACTTTCCCAAGCCGCTGCTGCAGCCGCAGACTGTAGTCAACACATTTATATCCCTCCAAAGGTCTCAGCAACCTGGACAATGAACGAGGCAGTCCTCAAGCAGCATGACAGCAGTAATAGTCCACCAACTCAGGACTTACACCCGACAGTCATACATACTAACATACTAATAATACCCATACTTACATCCTCAGGGAGCAGGCTTCAAGAACCTCGGATCAGAGAGAAAAGACATTATCACATGACACACACACATTTCAAAGGCTACAAAAATAGATCACATGTTAAATGTGTGTGTTAGTGAACAGAGAGCACCGGTTATTTCCAGACTGTCTGCGATCACATGTAACCGAGCTGGAGCAACACTGAATGAAAACAGACGAGCCGCCTTGAAAGAGAAGAAAGAAAAGGAGACTAAATGACCTCAACAGTTTAGTGGGCTAGGATAGGCTAGGCTAGGGCTAGGGCTAGGATAGGCTAGGCTAGGGTTAGGCTAGGCTAGGCTAGGACTTGGCTAAGCTAGACTAGGCTAGGGTTAGGCTAGGCTAGGGCTAGGATAGGATAGGCTAGGCTAGGGCTAGGCTAGGCTAGGATAGGCTAGGCTAGGGCTAGGCTAGGCTAGGCTAGGCTAGGCGAGGATGTGACCGCCAAAGACGAGCCAGCTCCCACAATGCAGTGTGGTTCATGTAATCTGTTGTGTTATCTCAGTATATGGTCTGAATATAGTATTTCATTCTGAAATGAAACAGTGAAGTGTTGTAATATCCTGGAAATAGAAAGCTCACCCTACTTACCAGTGCCTACAGTGATTTCAGTCAAATTCACAGTGACAGTATTTCACTGTGAACATTAGTTAAAACCCTGTAAAGGGTTATTTACTGAAATATTACAGTTAAATGTTGTGAAACCCTGGTCATAATTCACAGTGCAGAAACGCAGAATAAAGCTTCAGAGGTTCACTGAATGAAGCTCAGACAGAAACCAGAAATAGAATTTTAGTCCTGAACAGTTTCAGCTCTGAAGCATCATCGATCAAATAACCCAGTTTGACTGTTTCAGCTCGAACACGTGAAAACAGAAATATTTCATCAAGAGCCGACATTTTCTGCCTGAGGCCAAATGGCTTCCTGAGAACACACTCACACACACACTCACACACACGCACACACACACACACACAGTCACACACTCACACACTCACACACACTCACACACACCAGCACACTCACACACACCAGCACACACGCACACACTCACATGCACACAGTCACACGCACACACTCACACGCACACACTCACTCACACACACTCACACACACACACACTCACACACACCAGCACACACACACACACACACACACTCTCTCAGCACCACGGACAGCTCCTCCTCCTCCTGCTGCTCCACAGATCTGTTCACCAGCCAGGCTGTGACATCATCACACACACAGCAACACAAAGCCTCTCTCTCTGAGCTGGAGGATCTTGTTTCCACTCGGCTGATTTTTGGCGTCGCATCAGAGAAGAAGAAAGAGGAAGAGGAGGAGGAGCAGAGCGAAGAGCAGAGGGAGAGACGGCAGCAGAGACCAGATAACCAGCAGCTCTCCAACCAGATAACCAGCAGCTCTCCAACCAGATAACCAGCAGCTCTCCAACCAGATAACCAGCAGCTCTCCAAACACATAACCAGGTTAAACAGCAGCTGAATCGACGCGAACCAGGAGCTGTGAATGTTTGGATCAGATGGAGTCTGAAGAGAATCTGCTCAGTTCTTATCTGCTGCTGCTGCTGCTCGGATCCCACTTCACTCTGGTAGTATGATTCTATTTATACTCTGCTGCTACACAACGCACACCGTTACACACACATAGTAGCACACACTGTAACACACACTGTTACCCACACCGCTACACACACATAGTAGCACACACTGTTACACACACTGTTACACACACTGTTAAACACACATAGTAGCACACCGTTACACACACAGTTACACACACTGCATCACACACTGTTACACACACTGTAACACACACTGTTACACACACAGTTACACACACATAGTAGCACACACTGTAACACACACTGTTACACACACATAGTAGCGCACCGTTACACACACAGTTACACACACTGCATCACACACTGTTACACACACAGTTACACACACCGTTACACACACTGCATCACACACTGTTACACACACAGTTACACACGCTGTAACACACACTGTTACACACACATAGTAGTGCACACTGTAACACACACAGCATCACACATTGTTACACACACATAGTAGCGCACACCGTTACACACACAGTTACACACACATAGTAGCACACACTGTAGCACAAACTGTTACACACACCGTTACACACACATAGTAGCACACACTGTTACACACACTGTTACACACACATAGTGACACACACTGTAACACACACTGTTACACACACCGTTACGCACACATAGTAGCACACACTGTAACACACACTGCATCACACATTGTTACACACACTGTATCACACACTGTTACACACACCGTTACACACACATAGTAGCACACACTGTAACACACACTGTTACACACACCGTTACACACACATAGTGACACACACTGTAACACACACTGTTACACACACAGTTACACACACATAGTAGCACACACTGTAACACACACTGCATCACACACCGTTACACACACTGTTACACACATAGTAGCATACACCGTTACACACACTGTAACACACACTGTAGACCACACCGTTACACACACTGTTACACACACTGTTACACACACTGTAACACACACATAGTGCACACACTGTAACACACACTGTAGCACACACTGTTACACACACATAGTAGCACACACTGTAACACACACTGTCACACACACATAGTAGCACACACTGTTACACACGCTGTAACACACACTATATCACACACTGTTGCACACACATAGTAGCACACACCGCTACACACACTGTAACACACACTGTAGCACACACTGTTACACACACATAATAGCACACACCGTTACACACACTGTAACACACACTGTAGCACACACTGTTACACACACATAGTAGCACACACTGTAACACACACTGTAACACACACTGTTACACACACATAGTAGCGCACCGTTACACACACAGTTACACACACTGCATCACACACTGTTACACACACTGGTACACACAATGTAACACACATAGTAGCATACACCGTTACACACACTGTTACACACAATGTAACACACATAGTAGCATACACCGTTACACACACTGTAACACACACTGTAACACACACTGTAACAAACACTAACACACACCGTTACACACACTGTAACACACACTGTAGACCACACCGTTACACACACTGTAACACACACTGTTACACACACTGTAACACACACATAGTGCACACACTGTAACGCACACTGTAACGCACACTGTAGCACACACTGTAGCACACACTGTTACACACACATAGTAGCACACACTGTAACACACACTGTTACACACACTGTTACACACACTGTTACACACACTGTAACACACACATAGTAGCACACATCGTTACACACACTGTAACACACACTGTAGCACACACTGTTACACACACATAGTAGCACACACTGTAACACACACTGCATCACACACTGTTACACACACAGTAGCGCACCGTTACACACACAGTTACATACACTGTTACACACACTGTTACACACAATGTAACACACACTGTTACACACAATGTAACACACACTGTAGCACACACTGTTACACACAATGTAACACACATAGTAGCACACACCGTTACACACATTGTAACACACACTGTAACAAACACTAACACACACCGTTACACACACTGTTACACACACTGTAACACACACTGTAGACCACACCGTTACACACACTGTAACACACACTGTTACACACACTGTAACACACACATAGTGCACACACTGTAACGCACACTGTAACACACACTGTAGCACACACCGTTACACACACATAGTAGCACACACTGTAACACACACTGTAACACACACTGTTACACACACATAGTAGCGCACCGTTACACACACAGTTACACACACTGTTACACACACAGTTACACACACTGTCACACACACATAGTAGCACACACTGTTACACACACATAGTAGCACACACTAACACACACTGTAACACACACTGTTACACACACATAGTAGCGCACTGTTACACACACAGTTACACACACTGCATCACACACTGTTACACACACAGTTACACACACCGTTACACACACTGTAGCACACACTGTTACACACACATAGTAGCACACACTGTAACACACACTGTTACACACACATAGTAGCACACACCGTTACACACACCGTTACGCACACATAGTAGCGCACCTTTACACACACAGTTACACACACTGCATCACACACTGTTACACACACAGTTACACACACAGTTACACACACTGCATCACACACTGTTACACACACAGTTACACACACATAGTAGCGCACACTGTAACACAAACTGTTACACACACCGTTACACACACATAGTAGCACACACTGTATCACACACTGTTACACACACCGTTACACACACATAGTAGCACACACTGTAACACACACTGTTACACACACCGTTACACACACATAGTGACACACATAGTGACACACACTGTAACACACACTGTTAGACACACCGTTACACACACATAGTGACACACACTGTAACACACACTGTTACACACACAGTTACACACACATAGTAGCACACCGTTACACACACTGTTACACACACTGCATCACACACTGTTACACACACTGTTACACACACTGTTACACACACATAGTAGCACACACTGTTACACACACTGTTACACACAATGTAACACACATAGTAGCATACACCGTTATACACACTGCATCACACACTGCATCACACACTGTTACACACACTGTAACACACACTGTTACACACACAGTTACACACACATAGTAGCACACACTGTAACACACACTGCATCACACATTGTTACACACACTGTAACACACACTGTTACACACACTGTTACACACACCGTTACACACACTGTAACACACACATAGTAGCACATACTGTGACACACACTGTAACACACACTGTAACACACACTGTAGCACACACTGTTACACACACTGTTACACACACTGTAACACACACACTGTAACACACTACAATACATTGTAACAGATTGCAACATACACTGTAACACATTGTATCACACATTGTAACACACTGTAATACACATTTTAACACACTGTAACACACTAACACACATTTTAACACACTGTAACACACTGTAACACACTGTAGCACACTGTAATACACATTTTAACACACTGTAACACACTCACACACATTTTAACACACTGTAACACACTGTAGCACACATTGTAACACACTGTAATACACATTTTAACACACCGTAACACACTAACACACATTGTAAGACACTGTAACACACTGTATCACACATTGTGACACATTGTAGCACACTGTAACACACTGTAGCACACTGTAATACACATTTTAACACACTGTAACACACTAACACACATTGTAGCACACTGTAACACACTGTAGCACACTGTAATACACATTTTAACACACCGTAACACACTGCTCTGTTGTGTTTCACTGTGTTCTAGCTGCACACCGTGGAACCCGGTCTTTGCTCTCCTCAACACCTCTGACATATTTTATGTTTGTGAGAAAGTGAACTTGTGATTTTGTGGATTGGTTATTGCTGGAACATCAGGCACTGAAACTAAAAGTTTGATGTTGCTTAGACTCTCAGTCATCCTGAGAGTTTCAGTAGGATCTGTTCTGAAGTGAAGAAGCTTCCTGGATGAAGGTGAGTTAACGTAGTTAACGATGTCAGAGCAGCTATTCTGTGGTCTTCTATTGAACCGACAACTGTCTCGAAGGTGTCTGTGATCAGGAATTATTTGGTGACGTGGACAACATTAATTCCTCTTCAGGAAGTAAAACATTCAGAATCAGAAAGGACCACTAGTCCAGTGAACAGGACTAACCTCTAATTTACTGGACGTCATGGATCTGTTCAGATCAGCTGTCAGCCAGAACAGGAACGTTACACAGCAGTGAGTCGTCACACAGTCAGAAGGAGTAAATACCATTTAATAAGCCTTTATCAATAACTAAGGCTACGTTCAGACTGCAGGCTTAAGGAACCCAAATCCGATCTTTTTGCTCCTATGTGACCTGGATCTGACCTTTAATCACAGTCTGAATGACACAGATCCCATTTTTTCAAATGTGACCCAGGACACTTGGACATGTGGTCCTGAATCCGATACGTATCTGATCGTTTGCCGTTCTATTGTTAGCTCCATTCTTAGCTCCACTGTTAGATACATTGTTAGCTTCATTGTTAGCTCCATTCTTAGGGTTAGGGTTAGCTACATTGTTGGCTACATTCTTAACTTCATTGTTAGCTACATTGTTAGCTACATTCTTAACTTCATTGTTAGCTTCATTGTTAGCTTCATTGCTAGCTACATTCTTAACTTCATTGTTAGCTTCATTGTTAGTTTCATTGCTAGCTACATTCTTAAGTTCATTGTTAGCTCCATTCTTAGCTCCACTGTTAGATACATTGTTAGCTACATTGTTAGCTACATTGTTAGCTACATTGTTAGCTACATGCTGTAAACGGAGGCTTTAACTGCATCCTCGTTGCTATGGTTATTCACCTAGATCATGATCACCACCGGTTCATCCCAGGATGCACTTCTCCATCACTCAGTTCACTTTAGTGGTCCAGTGGATCAGATCTCAGGGCGATGAACCTGTAAAAAAGCACTGAGCAGTCACTCAAGCTATTCTGATCGACTTAATCAGGGAGTAATAAATCTGTCAATAACCACAGCAGACTAGGATCAATACCAGACTGGCAGAGAGACAATGACGACACGCAGTACTACAACTACTCTACATCTCATAGTACTAAACATACTGCTACCACTTGCAGTATTACTACTCAAAGTACAAACAGGAGAGCAGATATCAGACAGTCTGTCAGTTCAACCAGTTCAACCAGTTCAACCAGTTTGTCCTGCTGGTCAGATATTTTCAGTGTAGAGGTGCTGAAGTTGTGGCACACAGAGCCCAAGGATTAAAGAAGCAGACCACTTTAAAATAAAAGATCACAAACACCTGGAGGTTCCTGAGAAGCAGTCAAACGGTGGAGATCAGTCACAGCTGGAGGCTCCGAGCGTCGTCTAGCTCATCCTCACATTATCCAGTGTGATGTTCTGTGTTTGTGTTTTAACACGTCTTTAACACGTCCCTGGGTTTTCTCATATTTAACGCCTTTTTAATTTCCATCCTCATCATGCATCCAGTCGAACAGCATTCAGAGTCTCTGATGATGCAGCTCAGACGGTGGCAGATGTCTACCGACCAGAGGAGGCTGGACTAAAAACCACCCGTACTTCATGTCAGCAGCATAGGAAACCAGTTCTAATGTCTTTGTTCAGGTGTGTTCCAGAGAGTCCAGTTTTAAAGCTGTGACGTGACGAACTGAGAAGACAGAAAGGAGCTGCTCACAGATAAATAGGTCATGGTGCTGTTAGAGTGCAGCCAGAACAGAACAGCCTTTGGTTTTAATAATTCAAAAGACTTCTACAGAAGAAGAACACCAGGCACGCCTCGGCCTCTCTCCTGAACTGACTGAATAACAGTGATGACCATTTCCTCCTCAGGTGGGTCCTTCTACCCCTGAGGACGGCTGGCAGGTGTACAGCTCAGCTCAGGACTCTGAAGGTCGATGTGTTTGTACAGTGGTGGCTCCACAGCAGACCGTCTGCTCCAGAGATGCTCGCACCAAACAGCTGCGACAGCTGCTCGAAAAGGTTACGGATACTTGTTTACTGATGATAGCACTGCTACAGTTAGTAGAAATGTTCTGTGTACAGGTGAAACTAGCCATGTTCAACCAGGAATGAGTATGTTATATTATAATATATGATGTGTAGCACAATGATAAGGATCTGTCACTTTCATTACTAACCCTGACCCGAACCCAGGTGCAGAACATGAGTCAGTCCATCGAGGTTCTGGATCAGCGCACTCAGAGAGATCTGCAGTTTGTGGAGAAGATGGAAGTTCAGCTTAAAGGTCTGGAAAACAAATTCAAACAGGTGGAGGATGGACATGAGACCAACATCGCCAGACAGTACAAGGTACCGCCCACATCATGACATCACATCACTCAACAGCCAGTCAGCAGCTCTGCAGGTGTCGGTGATCACTGTGAAGCATTATGCTTCCTAAAGTAACTTGGATGAGTCAGTACAGATTCATTATGATCCGGTTCACAGCATCACCTTCTCC
The DNA here is from genome assembly GCA_024666655.1 of Dascyllus trimaculatus. NCBI lineage: Eukaryota > Metazoa > Chordata > Actinopteri > Pomacentridae > Dascyllus > Dascyllus trimaculatus. The sequence goes on from JAMOIN010000176.1 coordinate 48,089, forward strand.
AAGTCTGTTGAACTCACACCATAAAATGTGAACAGCTAAGCAGCCGAATGTCTCCATCTCTGCGTCTGTCAGTCCATCAAAGCCAAGATGGAGGAGTTGCGTCCGCTCATCCCGGTCCTGGAGGCCTACAAGGCAGACGCTCTGCTGGTCCGACAGTTTAAAGAGGAGGCAGCGAATGTGACGGAGCTGCTGGGAACTCTGCAGGAACAAATGGGGGGTCTGGACTACCAGGAGCTCCACAGCCGAGTGATGAGCCTGGAGGACCGCCTGAGGGCCTGCATGCAGAGGCTCGGTGGGTAACAAACAGCGTGAAGCGGTCCACTCCGGGTCCTGGTGTCAGTCTGTAGACCCTGGTGAACATTCAGTGTTCAGAGGGATCATTTGTTCTGGGTGGTTTCTGGGATCCTGTCAACTGTAGTCTTTAAATCAGTCAAGTAAATATGCATCACGTAGATTATGAGAGAGATTCTTGACCCTTGTTGGGAACATTTGTGATGTTGTTCTTCGTTCCCTTGTGGACAGCATTTCATCCTAACAGCTGCTGTTTTAAATGAGCTGTAAGAACGATGCTGGCTTCATTTTCAAAGCTGCGGACAGAACAAGCTGAACTCCAGTACCTAAAGAAGATGTTCTTCAAATGTTAGACGTTACTAGATGTTCTATTATGATAAACAGATGTTCTAACCCTCCTCCTTACCTTGTTATTGTGTCCACCCTGTAACTCCAAATGTTGTCTTTCAGCTTGTGGCAAGCTGACAGGAATCTCTGAGCCAATCACCATCAAGACGTCTGGATCCAGATTTGGATCGTGGATGACGGACCCGCTCGCTCCGGCTGGAGACAACAGAGTGAGTCTCAGTAAAACATGTACACCTCAGCAAGATGTCTGTTTCCTTCTAGCTTCAAGTCCAGTCTGAGGTTTACAGGCAGGTCTAGCTCTGACGGCAGCCTCCTACTGGCTGGAAAGGTTGTAGTTATGTTGGATTAAAGTTGAGATATTGGCAGCTCATCTGTTTCGAATCCATCACTCAGAAGAACAAGCACTGAAGCAGCAGCTCATTAACACGTGATCATACTTACACCCAAGAGCTACATACCAGTCACCACGGGACTGAAACAGGCCGGAGCATGATGAAGAGTAAGAGATGAACCACAGTCAGATCCCTCCTGTTGTTTAACTAGAGAAAACATTGCTGTTAGACGCTAGCATGTTCCTTCAGCTGAGACGACACGTCTGTGGAACATAAACATGCAGCTGTCACGGTCCTTCTGTTTGTCAGTTACTTTCACATTACTGACGTAGTCTCTTCTTTACAGGTGTGGTACATGGATGGTTACCATAACAACCGCTTTGTTAGGGAGTATCAGTCGATGTATGACTTCATGACGACCGATAACTTTACATCTCACCGTCTGCCTCACCCCTGGTCCGGCACCGGTCAGGTGGTTTATAACGGATCCATTTACTTCAACAAGTTTCAGAGTCACACCATCATCAAGTTCGACTTCGGCACGTCACTCATCAGCCGCTCGCGACAGCTCGACTTCGCTGGTTACAACAACATGTACCATTATTCCTGGGGGGGGCACTCCGACATCGACCTTATGGTGGACGAAGGCGGGCTCTGGGCCGTCTACGCCACCAATCAGAACGCTGGGAACATCGTCCTCAGCCAGTTGAACCCAAACACTCTGCAGATCATCCGCAGCTGGACTACCAACCATCCGAAACGCAGCGCTGGCGAGGCGTTCATGATCTGTGGCACCCTGTACGTCACCAACGGCTACTCGGGCGGAACCAAAGTGTACTACGCCTACTCCACCAACTCCTCCACCTACGAGTACATCGACATTCCTCTGACCAATAAATACAGTCACCTGTCCATGCTTGACTACAACCCTCGAGACAGAGCGCTTTATGCCTGGAACAACGGCCACCAAGTTCTTTACAACGTCACGCTTTACCACATCATACAGTAACATCTGATGTCGCTGTCGAACACGATGCAGAAATAAACCTACAACTCCTAGCACGGAGCGATCCATGTTTTAAATGCTCTGTCCTTTTCAGTATTACAGTTAAAGAATAAATATGGCACCAGAGAATGAACACAGTTCCCTAAATAGCTGTACACTATCAGGTCACAGACTAAGATTATCTTTTCTATATAATAATCCTGATGCTCTCTGGCTCGGACAGAGTCAGAGGAGGAAAAAGGTTTCAGGTTCATTTCTGTGCTTCCAGGACAGAGAGAGGTTTTTCAACACATTGGAGAAACAGCTAGCTTCAACTCTAAATCCATCCTCCAACACCTTCAGCTGTGTCCTCATTCACTCCTGTAGAGAGAATCCCTGAACAAGTCACTTGTGGAGAGCAGCAAAGAGCCTGAAGTCCATGATCCACCGGTAGACCAGAGGGCTGCACTACGAAGCAGCTTCAACACAGCCAGACTCGGCTTGACAAAACCTAAAACCCCAGTCAGAGTTGACGGGATCACAAAGGTGTTTATCAGCTGACTTTGTTCACTCAGACGTTCTGCTGTCAAGTCTGTTCACACAAAAGAAGGAGTTCAACGCGTCATGTGACTCTTCTTCTGCACAAAATCAACCAATCGTGTTGCTGCTTCAGTCAATGACGGTGAGAAGCTGCTGCAGGACAGGAAGGCTGGTAGAGAAGCTGCTGCAGGACAGGAAGGCTGGTAGAGAACAGCTGATCACGTTAACATATTTACTGATCAATACAGCTGATTATTGATAACCGACAGCTGCACATTAAAACTTTAAACTTTATATATTTACATTTGTTTCAGTGTTCATTAATAAGCATTGTTCCCCCTTTCTCTTAAATAAATAGACTTCAAACTTCATATATTCAAACAGGATGCTGTATTAAAGTGCATTTAAACCATCCCATAATGCAGGACGTCACTTTAATTTATGAACATATCAAAGTCAGTTAATGTTATTGATTGAATACCAATAGATAATCAATGTTCTAATCAGTGATCTACCAGCTGCAGTACCAGCAGAGGAAACGAACCAAACATGAAAACATATTTATGTGATTTCAGCATCAGCAGCTGAATGCATGCAGGTTTCTATGGCAACACGATGCTGTAACTGTTCATCCAGTGGTTTTAGTGACGATCAGATCAAGATGTTGACAGATGAAACATTTTCCCTCAGCTGAGAATCTGAATCACTCATAAATAATCGTCAGTAGACGCTCTGGCTAAAGGGAGGCGCTTCTTATCGCCGATTTAAATGTGAAAGTCTGAACATAACCTGGACCAGGTTAGCTCCACAGCATCAGTTACCATGGAGATCTAGCTCCACAGCATCAGTTACCATGGAGATCTAGCTCCACAGCGTCAGTTACCATGGAGATCTAGCTCCACAGCATCAGTTACCATGGAGATCTAGCTCCACAGCATCAGTTACCATGGAGATCTAGCTCCACAGCATCAGTTACCATGGAGATCTAGCTCCACAGCATCAGTTACCATGGAGATCTAGCTCCACAGCATCAGTTACCATGGAGATCTAGCTCCACAGCATCAGTTACCATGGAGATCTAGCTCCACAGCATCAGTTACCATGGAGATCTAGCTCCACAGCATCAGTTACCATGGAGATCTAGCTCCACAGCATCAGTTACCATGGAGACCTAGCAGGTAAAAAGAGAGCCATCTTTGTGACACTGAAAACTCTGACTTTAGGCTCAGCATACCTGCTGGCCCACTAATCCTGCTCCGCTAACCCTCTGAGGTTCTAGTGGGCTTTGGGTTTTGTTTTGTTTCGTTAGCGTCCTTCCTGCTTTTGTTCTCTTTCAGTCTGTGGACTTTTCTGTTACTTCTGGCTTTATTTTGAAATCACCTTCCCTCCAGTGTTGCTTGTGTTTTTACTTCATTAATCTCACCTGTGTCTTCCCAATCAGCAGTCTTTAAAAATGATCATGTGCTAGTCTGTCGACTTCCTGTTCACTTCCTGTGTTCAGCCCGACTTCCTTGTTCTCCATGTGCTCGTCAGGTTTGTTCTTTGTGCTGATTTGGATATGTTGCTGTTCTCTGGACGGTTTCCTTCAGAGACTCACTGGGATTATTGGTTTGTGTTTTCCTGGACCTTCAGTGGCTCTTTGGTTTGCTCTCCTGCCCGACTTCGTAACACCTGCAGTTTGTTGAGCAGTAGAGTCTGCAGTCTGTTGTTCAAAGCTACCCTGAGAGCAGGACATGCTGTGTTTGGATGCTGCACAGTAGTTGTTCAGCCTAGAGCTCCAGAATCAGCTGCTGCTAAAGCCACCGTGTCTTCTCTCCACTTTCACGTTTCTACATCCGTCCAGAGACCAGCTGGATGGTGAGAGGAGTGGCGCTAGCTAAGCCTAACCTTCTGTTTGTAATAATGCAGGATGGAAAACCTCTGTCAGTGCTGGAACGTTTCACAAAGCACTGGACTGTTAACTCATGTCTTTGACTTCTTTTAATAATGAATGTCTTGTTCTACTTGGACCACCAGGTTTTAGATCAGTACCTGAAGTATTGGACACAAACACTTCAAACTGAAACCACATGCTGATACAATCACAGACATGAAACTTTGTCTTTCACAGTAAGAGACACCGAACAGGTGGAACCATGTGAACTGAATCATTTACACTGAAGAATGCGTCACATGTTTTGTGATAGAGTTTTTTCTCTGTGGATAATCTTTTATGACTTTATGAAACTAGACCTGCTGTTCATACTGATTCTTTTCTTACTGTTGTGTAATATACAGCAATACAAATGTTTGTCTCTCTTCCCTCCGTTTTAAATTGGCTGTTTTTATCCGAGCAGATGCTCCATGTGATCTTTCTCTCCTCCATTTAATGCAGAATCAACTCTAAATTCATTTTGGGAGGTGGAGGTTCCTTCAGTGGCTGGTAGCTGAAGTTTGCTTCATTGAGCTGCAGCCACAACAAAGCCATTTAAAACGGAGCTCATGTAGACTCTGCTCTGTATGTCGGTGTGTTGGATGGTTTCTTACTCCTGTTGAATAATTGTGCATGGCTTCACTGAGCTGTCAGGTTCACTGTTCTGCTGGTGCATTAATGCTCATGTCAGAGGCTCTGGTCATATTTCCACACCGTCCACTTGTGTCTGCTCTGTTTGTCCACACTCAGGCCCGGTTCTATTCATAGGAAACAGACTGGCTTGGACTGAAAGACACAGTGTTAATTCAGTGTCATGTGCACCAGCTCAAACGTGCACATGCTAACTAGCTGAACATGCTAACTAGCTAAACATCAATGATCCTTGTTCAGAGCTGCAGATTCCACGTCCAACTCTAAGAGCTTCCATCAGCGTCTTCTATCTATGGTGTCTCCGAGAGGACGAGTCCAGGAAACATGTTGGGAATGTTATTCTCTGAATGTCTGTCGGCCACAAAGCAGCCCAGAGATTCTTTTCTTCTTTTACCGTCAGTGTGTGGGAATAAGAGCAGACGAGTGTTGTCCTTCATTTTAATGAGTAACGGAAGGATTTAATTGTAATAGCTTGCTTCTTTGTGTTTTCTATGGCAATAGATTTCTACTGTATTTCATTCAGACTTGGGCCTTTAGTTTTACTGTGGAGTAAATGTTCTGAGTTGGTGACAGCAGGAGATGTTGTTGTTCAACAGACTGCATGTAAAATGTAAAAGGATTGCTCAGTTATGACCAGTAGCCTTAATATCTGATGTGTTCTGGATCCCTTCACCCAACCTGTTTTCTTTTTTAAAGAAGAATCAAACTCAGAGGCTTAATTTGATTACATGTGCATGAAAAGAAATACTGTTAAAAATGCATATTAAAGCAACATTTTCTAGCCCAACCGTTTATATTAAAGCACTGTTTCTTATTCCAGCACTATTTCTCACCCCAAGTCCTGCAGGCTGTCAAGTTCTAGCCCTGACCAGGCAGCAAACCTGACCAAGTGTTTGTGTCTGAAGCAGGAAGCACGTCAAGCAGAGAGGCTAAACATGTCTTATTAGGGCAGGGAAACAGTTTGTGGGGTGGGAAGGAGGAAAGATTTACACACAGTCACTCAAACACTTGGATCCTGATGTCGGCGACTATCTCTCCTAGAAACTTTCCACTTGGCCTCAAGCTTAAGTCACAAATATCAAAAGTTTGCAAAGACACAGAGAAAATATCCGAGGAGAGCAGGTGAAAAAAGTCTGACGGACAACTGAGAATCAGAAAGGGAGACGTGTGACGTACCATCTGAAGGTAAAACCACCACAGCATGCAGGAGACTGTAAATATGGAAGCAGTGCCAAAGGGAGACGAAGACGAAGGGTTATCTGAGTATGTGGTGCCAATGACCAGCACAGAACTGAGGAAACCACTAAGGCAGGACAGGTTTAAAGAAGATCCAGACCACTGACGAACTGCAGTCAGTCTGTCACCAGGCTTCCTCTCCGAACCAAGCACGAGTCTGGATGTGGTCCAAAATGCATCGAAGCAGAACTGAGGGTTCACATCAACAGTGGAGGGTTCCTCATGAGAGAACGTGGTCCACGGAGAAACCCACCAAAGAACTGCTGTGAAATTCTACACTGGATGACCTGTTGTTACCTTACCTGCTGGATAATGAGTGTTTGCTGTAGGCGTCGTTTTCTTTGATTTCATAATTAGTTTGTGAGATTATCATTAACATGCAGTGAGAGATGCTTGTCTCCCCTTCTATAAACACTGACAGAAACACTGCAGCGCCAGTGAACCGCTGATTTCTTCCTCACCCGTCATTTGTTTTAATTTCTGTTTGCACACCCTCCACTCTTCTCCTCACCTCTTCCTTCCCCATCTGACATGACGGAGGAGGAGGTGAGGAAACAAGTGTTGAACAAAAATGAGAAACCCTCATTTCAGAACTGTTGTTTCAGAGCAGCATCATCGCTCTGTCCGATAAGCGGAACAGTGTTGGTGAGAACTTGCAGTCTCCATGCAGAGTCTCCATGAGGGGAAATAAAGACGACTGATCATCTTCAGTTTTAGCACACTGCCACAGAGAGGCCTCCACTGCTTTGAGAAGCAGGTCTGCCATTTGTGGGATGGAAGGTGGAGCAGGCTGGTTCAGGACTTCTTGATTTAGCATTCAGATGAGCGGTGTAGCACGTCTGAGTGGAAGATGGCTGAGGTCGGATTAGAGACTGGAGAAGGAAGATGGACTTCACCGTCGGCTTGTCTTTCTGTCCAAACTGACTGAACACGACGTTCAGGACTGAGCAGGCTTTTGACCTCTCAGCTGCTTGGTCGATTAGGGAACATCTGAAGGAGGAATTTCTCCTCAAGACAGGGAACCTGGAAGTTCTACTTGAGAGTTTTATTCATTACTCATGTGAGGCTGCACAAAGAGCAGGATCCACCCCACCAAAGATGGAACAAGGGAGACCCCTACTGTCTGGAAGGGAGAACTTCAGCTACAGGATCAATAAGGCCTGAAATGGAGAAAACCTCAAACAAATATGAAGCCGGGGTAAAATCACACACCAGAAAGGTCAAATTCAATATACTGTGGGGTCTTTATTTCCAAATGTATTTACCTTTACTTAAAACTGAACGATAAAATCTGTTGCACCAAACTTCCAGCACCACAAACATACAGTAAAAGAACAATTTACAAGGACCTCCTGTAGAACTTCTCCTGTAGAAATCTGAACCTAGAACAAACACAGTCAGCACACTGCCCTGTGTAATCCTCTGGGCTAAACACACTGCAGTAATAAGAACCAGCCACTACTGTCTCATTCTGAACCAGGAAACGATACAGAAGTTCATATTTCATGGAAATAAGAACATAACTCGATACACAGGAAGTCTCCTACCGAGCACACGGACAATGTTTTCACCGTCTAACCATCGGCGCTCTGAAGCACCGGAAACAAACAGACAGTGGATTTTTAATGTAGACAACATAAAAATGTACCACTCTGTCACGATGTTCCATGACTGCACCTCCTCATGGGGAGAATGACATTCTCTTACCACCCCATCGGCGGGCATCTCTGCCAGAACAACTTCCTTAAAGTTTAAAAATCATTTCCTGGATCTAATTTCATTCATTCATTGTGTTTTACAGGGAAGAGAAAGATAAAAGCACAACACCACCACCTACTGGTCAGTTTGAGTTCAGCAGTCTGTTTTGTCTGTCTTGGATTAGAAAGCTTTACTGAGGAAGTGAAAGTGAAGTCACATAGCTGAGAAGTTGGCAGCTCACAGTGTTGAATCAGTCGCTTGGGCCTACATCTGTTTGAAGCTGCATCGTCGGTGTGTATTATTCATGTGTTCATATACTAAAGCAGCAAAACGTATGTTGTAAGCTCTTAGTGGCTCATGTCTGCATTTCTTTCTAGCATTGTTGTCATTAACTCATGTTTAGCGCTATGTGATGACATGTGTTGTAAATATGCGCCACACAAATAAAATTGAATTGAATTGAGCTATGCTAATGCTAACAGTATGCCACAGTGTTGTGTAGCTAATATTGTGTATCTTGTTTAGTTTCACACTCTGCTTCGTCAACAACCCCGTCGAACTACATGCAGACTTTTGATTGAAGCGTTTAGCTGCCTGTCATAGATGCACAGCACGCTTTGAGGACAGAACATATTTATATATTTAAGTTAATGTCCATATGCTGAGGACAAGAAGGATACATATAATAGCCATGGGAGATTGTTTGTCAACCCCCACTGAATAAAACATGCTACAGAAAAGGAACAGGAACACTCAGGAGTGTAAAGCTGTGGCCCCCAGGTCCTCTTCCCTTCCCTCTCTCTACCAGGTGGGTGTGACGGCGCCGGCAGTCAGGCAGCAGACAGGTGGAAGCACTTGCAATCAGCTGATCAGGTGCACCTGGGTGTAGCCAGCAGCAGCAGCAGCCGCCACTCTGGCTGCAGATCAGACCATCATCAGACCAGCGTGGAGCTCCTGTTAGTTCCAGCTTCAGCTCAGTCTGCTTTCATTCTATCAGTGGCTCCTCTGCTTCAGCCAGCTTCGTCCGTCTGCCCTGAAACGACCTGGTTCGCTGCTCCTCACCTCCAGAGATTCCTACCTCCACGCCACACCACCCTCCCTTGTCACCAGCACCACCCTGCTTCTCTGTGCTGGCCCCAGCCGAGGCCTGCATTGGTCCTGGTTAGAGGTGTGTTTGAGAACATGTTGGTCAGAAAGCTGTTGGCTCATTTCCATAAGTTGTTAGTCAGATAAATACCAGTGTTTTGTTGTATTCAGTCAGTCAGTTCTTGCTATTCATGGCTCTGCTTGAGTTTTGTTGGTCAGAATCTCTAGTTTCAATGACTAATATGACTGGAGTTTCTTTCTGTTCACTTTCCCAGCTTGGTTCCTGCTTCTGGTTCGTGTTTCTGCTTATTTGTTTGTTGCAAATAGTTACGTACAATGAAAGGAACATTTGTTCTTCCAGTTCTTGAGACCCTGCACTGAACAAGATGATGATGATGATGATGATATAACCTATATCCTTTACTAGTATTTAGATGGTGTTCAGTTTTCAACCTGTTAATCTTCTCCGGTCTCTTCTGGTGGCCTCCCGTCCAGGTTGCACAGGGTTGGAGGCCTGCGACGGCCAAATATTGGATGAGTCTGGAAGTGTCGGATCAAAGGAGCGTCCAGTGGTGTACAGATGTTGCATGAGTCTGGTGGCTGAGGTATGTGCTGTTGGCCTACGTACAGAGGCCCACTGGTTTGGCAGATGATGCAGTGAACGAGGTTTTAACCCTGCAGGTTAAGTTGGTCAGTGACCGGAGCCCCACAGCCCGTCTGGGTTGAACAGGAAGCTCACCGACTTACATGCCCAGTGCTTAGTTTGTTAAATAACACTCGTACCGAACCCTCAGCACATATGGTCTCTGGAGGATGTGTTTTAAAGCACGTTTTCAACCATCTGGAGTGACTGGAGCACCTTCTATGGATATTTGACTTCTCTCCCCTACATTGGTGACCTGGAATGTGGAATGTGGGAAGTGAAATGTGTAATGTGGAACTTTGACTATGGAATATGGAATGTAGCAGGTTAGGTTTTGGAACAACCCATTCCTCCGAAAGGGTTCGAAGTCTGCCTCTTCTGGGGGGCCAGAGATGCACAGTCCTGCCTCCTGTGCCCCCAAAGCCAGGTCCTGAAGTGGCTTTTAGAACCTGGCTTTGCTGTTTACGTAATAAATGATTGTTTTTAATTTATTTACCAAAGAGCTATTTAAATCAAATGAAGGAAACCCAATGAATTACCCTCTGAGAGATCCATCCCATAATATGGCCATGACTCGGGTGCCCGCTTCACGACGTTTCGACATTGTTGTAGTCTTCTTCAGGCTCGGGCCACCAGTCCAACAAAGGAAAGGCCAGCTCCCCCCAAGAGCTGTTACCCCCAACCCAACAAAACAGTCCCTTCTAGACCGACTGTCCCTCCACTCACCAACACTTTCTAATAATCTTTCTAAATAAAAAGAAAGATTAATAAAATTTCTTAATAATCCTTGTAAAGTTTTAACTGTTTAAATGTGTTTTTAAGCTTTTCAGTGTTTTTTAATGGAATGAAATGTGGTGAAATCAAATCATCCAGCAGCATTTGGTTATATTTTTGTCCCTATATCCGTCACCCCTTTGCTTTTTTATTTGGGCTTCTTGGGTTTCTTGGGTTTTCTGAGGGTTGAGTGAATGATTACCACATGATCACTTTCAGAGAAGTGATCGTCCCCACAGCTTCTGATAGGAAGGTGCTGGAGACCTGGAAGGTGCTGGAGACCTGGAAGGTGCTGGAGACCTGGAAGCTGCACCCACCCCCCATCTGTGGCCATGAGACTCCCAACAAGCCCCCCCCGAGTCCCTGTGAGGTGAGGAGGTGGCGTGGCCTGAGATTTTTGATGAGGTTTGGCTCAGGAAAGGAAGGTTGTAGACAGATGGGACCTCGACTGGCGTGTTCAGGAGGGTGGAATTATGGGAGACGGAGTGTTGTTCAGGCTTCTACGAGCTTTGGTTGGAGAGATATAGGCGAAAATGTGCATTTCCATGGAAACCAGAAGCGAGCGGGTTTTTGTTGAATAGTTTTTGACAGGAAGGTGGTAGAGAGGACGGAAGGGTTCCTTTCAAAATGTGGACTTATAAATAAATTAATATTTAAAATAAGATATAAGTGCTCATGCGTTGGCTGCAAAAGTGCTTTGTAGATATAAAGGAAGATGAAATATGTACAGGAAAACATGGCGAAGTAAATTCATTCCAGCATGTCAACAAAGGTGTAAAATATCAAAACATATAAAATATAATAAAATGGATAAAACTGCTCTAAAAAAAACCATAGACTCTAAAAAAGGATAAAAGATTAAAACAGCAAGAATTCATAACAAACCATAATAAACAAGTCAATAAATAAATAAACAGTCCATATCATGTCCACATGTTTGAATTGACCCTTTTAAAATCTCCTGCCGTTCAGGTGCTGAGGCCTTCCCAGGAGACGTCCAGTGCAGTGACTTTTTTCCGCCAGAAGATGGAGGCAGAGGGCTCGTTGTCATCCCAGCTTCTCATTTAGACCTGTAGGATGCTGTGTGTTGAGTTTATTAATCCACTGTCTTTCAGCCCTCTGCCTTTGTTGTTTAGTCCAGTTTGTGTTTGATGAAATTCCAAATATTCTGACGTTCTCTGCCTGATGTTGTTGGAAGTGGGAATATAAAATGGTGTCCTTGTCAGATTTCTGAATGTGATAGGTGTGTTGTTTTAACCTGTCAATCAGAGGATTTTTTGTTTCCCCCACATAGATTTTATGACATTTAAAACATTTTATTCCATATACCACATTCATCATTTTAAGGTTTATTTCTTGGTAGATAGGAGCACCTGACCCTGTTAAATTGTTTTGTACAAATTTTGGTTTTAAAAGATATTTATTAAAATGTGTTTGGGGATTGGGTCGCCCCGTCGACTGCTGCCCGATCCACATGGCACCCGGCCCTTACGAGTCCCTCTGCGGGTGGTGGGTCCACAGGAGGGCGGGCCCACGTCGTCCGTTCGGGCTGGGCCCGGCTGAGCCCCGTGGGCAAAGGCTCGGCCACCAGGCGCTCCCTTGCGACCCCCAACCACAGGCCTAGCTCCAGGGTGGGGCCCCGGCTGCGCCGTGCCGGCCGACGTCACGGTCCTGGTCTTTAAACTTCTCATAAGGGAAGAGAAACCTGTTTGCCTTGGGTGACCCTACCAGGGGCATAAAGCCCCCGACAACACAGCTCCCAGGATCATTCGGGCTCTCAAACTCCCCCACCACGATAAGGTAGCAGTTCCAGGGGGAGAATTCAGGGTCTTGTTCAGTGAGGGGAGGATGGAGCGTGAGGTTGACAGGTGGATCGGTGCAGCGTCTGCAATCATGCGGTCGCTGTACCGGTCCGTCGTGGTGAAGAAGGAGCTAAGCCAAAAGGCGAGGCTCTCTATTTACCAGTCAGTCTACGTTCCTACTCTCACCTATGGTCATGAGCTTTGGGTCATGACTGAAAGAACCAGATCCCAGATACAAGCGGCTGAAATGAGTTTCCTCCTCAGGGTGGCTGGGTGCACCCTTAGAGATCAGGTGAGGAGCTCAGTCACCAGGGAGGAGCTCGGAGTAGAGCCGCTACTTCTCCACATCCAGAGGGGTCAGCTGAGGTGGTTTGGACATCTGTTCTGGATGCCTCCTGGAGCCTCCCTGGGGAGGTGTTCCTGGCATGTCCCACCAGGAGGAGGCCTCGGGGTAGACCTAGGACACCCTGGAGGGACTATGTCTCTCAGCTGGCCTGGGAACACCTCGGGGTCCCACTGGAAGAGCTGGAGGAGGTGTCTGGGGCGAGGGAAGTCTGGGGATCTCTGCTTAGACTGTTGCCTCCAGGACCCGACCCTGGATAAGAGGAAGATGATGGATGGATGGACTTATTATAATCCTGTGTGTTCTCTCTTACCTGAGCCAGACCAGAATGCACTAAAAGGTCTTTTAAGTTTTTGTTTCGCCTAAAGGCTGATATTACTTTGAAATCCTTTAGACCCTCATTAGTTTCCTGTGCCTGTTTAAAATGTAACTTTACCTGGGAGCCAAGCCCCGCCAGGTCATGTGAATATGTTACGACCAGCGGCACGATGCCCCACCCACTCCCCTCGTCTCGGCCACAGCCCTCCCCCGACGCAAACAGCTGCTTGACCTCCGCCTTGGTGGAGCGGAGAAAGCGTCGGGAATACCCACGGGGCCTTAAAGCGCCGAAGAGGGTGGCTGTGGCCTGTTCTACGTCCTCTGGGAAGGTACAGATTCTATTGAAACGGATGAGTTGTGATTTTATTAGTCCTTTGAAGGTGTGTTTGGGGTGGAAACTGGATTTGTGTAGTAATGCATGCGTGTCTGTGTCCTTGAAAAAAAACTCGGGTCGCTAATGACTTGATTGCTACATCCTGTGGGATGAAGAAAACCTGTGTGTCCAAAAATTCTATTTCTGCTAATTGTATGTTATGTGTAATGGTTATTGCCGGGTGATGTGTGTTCAAAACTGTCAAAAATTGTTCAAAATCAGAGGTGGAATGTTGCCAGATGCCCAATATGTCGTCAAGATAACGGTAGTAGATGACTGGTAATAAAGTGCATTTGGTGAACGCTGTCTCCTCCCAGAGGCGCATGTACAGGTTAGCGTAGGCGGGTGCGAATTTTTTACCCATGGCCGTGCCGTGGACCTGCAAGAAAAATTTGCTGTTAAATTCAAAGTCATTCCTGGCGAGGCTCAGCTCCAGGAGCTCCAGGAGGTCGTCGTCTGGACGCTGTGGATCCGGGTGCCTGTTAAAGATCTCCCTCACCGCTCGCAGGCCCAGAGCCGTGTCTATGTTGGTGTATAGGGAGTTGATGTCTATTGTAAAGAGGAATGCGTTGAGAGGTAAGTGTAATCCTTTGAGTTTATTGATGAAATCGATTGTGTCCTTAATGTAACTGTCATGTTTTTGTGATAATGGGTTTAGGTAATGGTCGATGTATTCTGCTATTCGACACGACTCTGAGCCGCAGTCGCTGACTATGGGACGGCCGCATGGAACTTCGTGAGGGACCGTCCATTTTTCCGGAGGTTTGTGAATTTTGGGGAGCAAATAGAAACGTCTAGGTCTGGGTTGGTCTGGGCCACTTAAATACTGTAATTGCTTAGATGAAATGAATTTGTTTTGATGCAATCTAAGATATGAATTAAAAGCTGTGTTTGAGGTTGGATTAATTGAGGTAATGGAGAATATTGTTTAGTCTTGTCTACTGGCTTCTAGTAAGTATTGAAACGGATGAGTTGTGATTTTATTAGTCCTTTGAAGGTGTGTTTGGGGTGGAAACTGGATTTATGTAGTAGTGCATGCGTGTCTGTGTCCTTGAAAAAAACTCCAGGACACAGGCTCCCATAATGACTATTTGGGAGCCTTTGTCGGCTGGTTTGATGATGATACTTTTATTCCTGTGTGCTGCCACGTTCTGTGATTTGTTGTAATTTCCTTTCATTATTGCGTCAGAAGGGCCTTTTGCACTTTTTTTAATGTGTACTTTTGTTTGGAGTCATTTCCTAATTTTCCCACAAGAGGGCTGTGACGGCCAAGGAGGTGGCCTTTGGTTGGTGGGCTGGACTTCTCCTTGTTCCTGTTTGCAGGAAGCTGGGCGGTTCCCAAAAGCAGGTGTTATCATTTAGGCAACCAGGTCCACCTGTGGCTCTTTAAAGGGCCTGATTGCTGCCTCCTCTCGCTCTGCTCCACTCCTGGCCACCAGCTGACTCCTCTTTAGTGTGGTTTGATTACTCTACACATCACTCACCACCTGCACTTTCAACACAATTGCACACACACTGACTTACACGTTATCTTTATTTAATAAATATTGTTAAACAGGTGTTTTAGGTTCTTTCTTCAGACATAAGGTGTAAGTAAAGATGTTGATTTTTTACCTGACAGTTTCGGCGACGAGCTCTCGCCTTCTTCACAGCGTCTCACTGACAGCTTGTGATGAGTCCGGCAGATTTTGACAGCCGGCACCTGCAGCACGCCCAGCAGCGCTGCCAGGCCCGCCGGGCCAGCCACGCCCACACCGTGATGGTCTGTCGTGGCGAGCCCAGCGGACCCAACACCCCCGCCGCTCTATTTCCCCTGGAGTATGGTGACCCAGGTGTGGGAGAGCATGAAGCCCCCCTCATCCCTGTTCATCCTCTCAGCGAGCTTCCGGATCTCCATGGCCACCTTCATCCATCGTTTTTGTTTGTTTTCTGAAGTTCTGGTTCTTCTCGCCCCGTCCCAGTCCATCACCTGGTTGCTTCTTTTACAGTGGTCAGATATTGCAGATTTGAGGGTTAGGGTTAACTTCCTGTGTTATTTTCTTGCTCTCCAATAGTGGTCTCAGCAGGTCTTTCAGAATTTCCTTCTTGTTCTCTGTGGGGTTTTTCTTTATTCTTTCATATGTGTCTGTGTCGGCTAACACGGTTTCCATTTGTGACATGTATTTTTGGTTTCCATGACCACTGTTGTTTTTCCCTTGTCTGCCGGTAAGATGGTGATAGTTTTGTCCTTTTTAAGAGAGTCAATGGCTGCTCTTTCTTCTTTTGTGATGTTGCTTTGTGGGAGTTTTGCTGTTTTGAGTATGCCTGCTACAGCATTGTGTAGTTCGGCCTTCTTGCCTTGTTCCTGTATTTTTTGACATGCCAGCTCTGTGGCCAGGTTCTATTCTTCATATGGGATGTTTTTTGGTGTGACTGCAAAATTTAAACCCCGAGATAAAACTCTCTTCTCTGTTTCTGTGAGGATGCGTTGTGATGAGTTGTGCACCCATTTCTCGTTTATTTCCTGGTTTCCAAGTTTGCTCCAGTCTCTCCGTTGAACTATATTTTTTAGCTTTTTCATCTGCCGGTTTTTTGTTACCGTGAATTCTTGTTCATGTGCGTGTTTTAGGTTGGGGAAAACTATCTCGATGACTCCCCCCACCTCATCCGACGACTGGGTGGTTGAATGGGGAGCCAAAGGTAATGCACTGGCCGGCGCATTTCGCTATACATCTCTGTGTCATTTGTTGTCATGTGACTTCCCTTATGTAGTTACACGGTCTGTGGTTTGGTTTTTGGGTTCTGAGCTGATCATACATCCAGAAAAGCTTCAGTGATCCACCATGGATTGTTGATTCTGTCTTCAATATTCATCCACTCTCATGGAGGGATGGTGGCGAGGAGAGTGTGTGTGTATGTGAGAGAGAGAGAGAGAGAGAGGAGGAGAGACAAGAGAAGTGGGTCTGGGTGAGAGGGTCGGTCTGGACCACAACAGCACCCGTGGCCGGGCTGGGCCTTGATCCCCCTGTCTCCCACACTCACACCCTGGTAGGGGGAGTGATAGGGAGCAGAGTGAATGAGTGGGAGAGGGAGAGAGGAAGAGAGAAGAGACAAGAGACAAGAGAACTGGATCCGAGTGAGAGGGTCGGTCTGGACCACAACAGCACCCGTGGCCGGGCTGGGCCTTGATCCCCCTGTCTCCCACACTCACACCCTTGTCGGGGGAGTGATAGGGAGCAGAGTGAATGAGTGGGAGAGGGAGAGAGGAAGAGACAAGAGACAAGAGAACTGGGTCCGGGTGAGAGGGTCGGTCTGGACCACTGCAGCACCCGTAGCCGGGCTGGGCTTTGACCCCCCTGTCTACCACACTTAAACCCCTGTAGGGGGAGCGAGTGCGGGAGCAGAGTGAATGAGCGGAATCCAGATGAAGGTTAAGTTTAGATGTTAAGTTTAAGGTTAAGGTTAGGTGTTCAGGTTAAATTAACCCTAAGATTATTGGTTAGGGTTAGGATTAGGATTGAGGGTTAGGATTAGCAGCTGAGATTATTGGTTAGGGTTAGGATGAGGTTAGGGTTAGGGTTAGGGGTTAGGGGTTAGGGTTAGGGTTAGGTTTGGGTTTGGGTTGGGGTTTGTAGTTAATGGTTATAATTTATTGTGTGCAGGCCTACTGACTTGGTTTGGGGTTCTTGTTGACTGGTGCAGGTGAGGTGAGGGTCCGTTATGCTGTTGAGGAGGTCCGGTGCTTTGTTCAGCGTCTTCTATGGTGAGTATGGTATGTTGGCATGGGTTGGAGTTGGTGAGCTGAGGAGTGAAAGTATTGTGTGATGGCGGATGGGTCAGAGTCGGGGGTAGTGTAGGGGGGGATAGTCTTGGTCGTCAGGTAGAGGTTTCTGCCCTGGTTCGGGTCAGATCCAGTCTTTGTCAGGTGGGGTCTCCTACCCTGGTTCGGGTTAGGGACAAGGTTAGGGTTAGGGCCGGGAGGGGGGAGGTTAAGGTTAGGGAAAAGGTTAAGGTTAGGGCCGAGAGGGGGGAGGTCAAGGTTGGGGTCAGGGTGAAGGTTAAGGTGAGGGCCAGGAGGAGGGAGGTTAGGGTTAGGGTTAGGGTTAGGGTGAGGGGACTGTCCCCTCCCGGAGGAGAAGGACCTGGCACGGTCCATCCACCCGTCGTCCTCCCCGGGACCCCAGTCCCATCTGGGTTGGCGGGCACGGCGGCGGCCTCTGCCTCGCCGCACCACCGTCCACCCGTCCTCCATAGTTTCCCTCAAGGGGAATATCTTATTTATTTTTTAAAAAAATACAAACAACTAAAGGCGCTTTCCAATTGAAAGGATTATCCTAAAAATAAATATTAATGAATTATTTTTAAATTTTAAAATATGAAATAAAAATTAAAAATTAAAATGAAATAATCAACAAAAAAAGGTGTGCCAGAGACAACGTTTCGGCCTGTCCTAGGCCTTCTTCAGGTCGGCACACAAAAAAAACTGTAGCTGGTTGATGCAGGAGATGTTTCCCTGTTAAAGGTCAGCTGCAGAATGAGGCTGTTCACCAGGCGTCTGCCTTTTATACTGTGGATATCAACCAATCGTCTTTTTTGAATGTTTTATCGAATGAATTAAAGTTTTGAATTTTAATGGTGTGAATGGTTTTTAATGGATTGTAATGAATTTCAATGGGTTTCAATGGGTTTTGATGGTTTTTTAATGGTTTTTTAATGTTTTCAAATGGTTTTAAATAGTTTTAAACGGATTTCAATAGTTTTTAATGGTTTTTAATGTTCCCTTTTAATGTATATCCCTATAAATTGTCCTTTGTCCTGTTTTACCCTATATGTATCCTAATAAATATTTGAAATAAATTAATTATGAAATTGAGTTTATGAATTTGTTATTTATATGAATTTTTGTCCTATCCTATTTTAACCCTTAAATGAATTTATAATAATGTTTTTAATAATCCCTCTATGAATTTTATTTACTTATATAATAAATACCAAAATCAGGAGGGTTAGGGTTAGGGATTATCTTTAGGGTTAGATATAGTTTAGGGTTAGGGGTTAAGGTTAGGGGTTAGGGCTTAGGGTTAGGTACATGGTGTACTGGTTAGGGTTAGGGATAGAGATACTGGTTAGGGTTAGGGGTTAGGGTTAGGGACATGGTTAGGGTTAGGCATTAATATCAAATACTGGTTAGGGTTAGGGATAGAGATATGGTTAGGGTTAGGGGTTAGGGTTAGGGTTAGGGTTAGGGGGTTAGGGTTAGGGTTAGGGTTAGGGTTAGGGTTAGGGTTAGGTTGGGTTGGACTATCTCGATGGCTCCCCCCACCTCGTCCGTCGACTCGGCAGTTGAAATGGGGAGCCAAAGGCAAGGCACGGGCCGGCGCACGTCATCATAGCTCTCTGTGTCATCTTATCCTTATGTCAATTGTCTCACAATCTGTGTTTTGGTTGTTGTGTTTTGAACTGATTCAATCTACAGGCAAATTGTGATGATCCACAATGAATTGTTGAGGGCTTAGCCTCCAACGTCAATCATCTCTCGTGGAGGAACTGTAGGGAGGAGAGAGGAGGAGGAGATGATGTGTGTATGATGATGAGGAGGAAAGAGGCAGAGCTTGGGGGAGCGGAGTCTGTCCGGACTCACATTCCCCCTTGTGCCGGACCGGGCTTTGCGCTCTGCCTCCCCCAGCTCCCCCACTTTCGTGGGGGAATGGTAGGGAGGAGAGAGGATGAGGTGTTGTGTGTGTATATAATAATGAGGAGGAAAGAGGCAGAGCTTGGGGGAGCGGAGTCTGTCCGGACTCACATTCCCCCTTGTGCCGGACCGGGCTGTGCGCTCTGCCTCCCCCAGCTCCCCCACCTTCGTGGGGGAATGGTAGGGAGGAGAGTGGGTGAGAGAGGAGAGGAGAAGGTGGTTAGGGTTAGGATCAGGTTGATGGTTGAGGTTAGGGTTAGTAATTGGTTTAAGGGTTAGGTCTAATACTTAAGATTAGCATTAATGGTTAGGGTTAGGCATAGGATCTGAAATTAAGGTTAGGGTTAGGCGTTCGGGTTAAGTTAGCTTTAGGAGGAGTGGTTAGGGTTAGGATTAGGATGAGGGTTAGGTTAGGATTAGTAATTGAGAGTAGTGGGTTAGGGTTAGGCGTAGGCCTCGAGTTTAGGGTTAGGCGTGGTTAGGTTTAGGCGTAGGCCCCGAGTTTAAGGTTAGGCGAGATTAGGTTTAGGCATAGAATCCGAGTTTAAGGTTAGGCGTAAATAAATTTGTGATGTTTTGGTTAATTTAGGGAAGCTAAACTAATTTTGAGAAGTTAAGTCTATTTTAGGAAGTTTAATTCTAGTAGTGGTCTCTATTTCGGCCAGCCTAGATCTTAGAAGCCAATTATTTGCCCCTGAAGCTAAGTTTTAAGCAGCTAAATGGTGGGACACATCATCAGTAGTGCACCTTAGGATCACAGAGTGTTTCGGCCATTACCACTAGACACTCTCACCCAAGGACGGCCCCCCTGAGGTTGATCAAATCTCAGGGTGTGTCCCATAGCCAATTGGATTTAAGGTTCCTATATTTTAGCTAAAGTTTTGATAATATTTTGGAGTTACAGTTTTGGTTCAGTTAAAAGTTGAGTCTTTGTATTCAATTCTAATTTTTTGAGACGCGGAAAGTGGGATTTTGTTAAAGAAGGAGGCTATTATCATTTTAGTGAGCTCACTTTTTCAGTCACGTTTGCAGGTTCCAGAGGAGTCGCTCCATTGTTCGGTGGTTTGGAGGAGGTGAGTGTGAGTGCAAGTGAATCAAGGTAATACTTACCGCCTGATCGGGTTTGATCGGTTGTTAACACCGTTAGGTTACCACGATCTGCCCAGTCAGGCTTGAAGGGTCGGGTGTTCCCTGTGGTTGTCAGGGATTCTCTCTGATCGCTGGGAGTTTCTGTGGTTGTCAGGAATCCTCTGTGGTCGTCAGGCAACGGCGGAGCTAATATAATAGCTTTTTAATAATCTAATTTTTGGTTATTAAAGTTTGACATTTTAAATATTAAGGTAAATATTATTATATCACTTATAGGTTTAAGATTCTACATGTTATCATTCAAAGTATTAATGTTAGGATTTTAATATTAAAACTTAAACATTAAATATTAAAATATTAAATATTAATTACTGGAGTTCTAATTAGTACCTGTGCCTCAGTACACCGCGTGACCCCAGGTATTATAAGTTTATAGTTCACAGGTCTGGAAAGTTTGCACAGGTGAAACCCTGTGTGTTATATTGAGAATCATCATCTATTTGGGGTCACGGTTTTGTGTAGAATAATGTTCTTAATTATATTTAAAGGGAAGCTGTATGATTAAACTTTATGTTTTTAAACATTTAAGCTGTATAAAGTTCGCGGTAAGTTGTGTATACGACTGTAAAGTTGTAAATTTTGTCCTCCCAGAATGCATCTGGTCAGGAAGTGTGTCTCCAATAAGTGTAGTTTCCTACCGCTGTCAGCAGGGGGCTGCAGACTGTGGTTTTGTATGTGAGGTCGTGTGGGACTCAATTTCCCATCATCCCTCGCGCCACACCATGGGTTACACGGTGGAATGGCTCCCTCTGCTGGCGATCCTGTTTTATGCATTCATTTTCTCTCAAACGGGTATCAGTGAGCTGTCATTGTTTCTCCTTGTTATTAATCTTCCGATTTAGTTCTAATTCTATCGCTTCTTATTATTGTACATTCTGTCAACTGTCCGGTTATTATTGAACTATTTATTCTGTGATTTTCTTCATTCTTACTGTCCTGAGTGTTATCCTTGATGTTATTAATAAAGGAAAGATTTCCATTATTGCTCTAATATTTTCTGTGTGTCAGCCTGAATGGCTTTTAGTCTTCTTAGCTGCTCTCAGCATTTACTTCTTATTGTACATTCCTGTTAACTGTCCAGTTATTAAGGTATTCATTCTGTTATTTTCCTCATTGTTAACTGTCCTGAGTGTTGTTCTTCTAATCTCTGATGTTATTAATAAAGGAAAGATTTCCATTATTGTTCTGATATTTTCTGTGTGTCAGCCTGAATTGCTTTTAGTCTTCTTAGCTGCTCTCAGCATTTACTTCTTGTTGTACATTCCTGTTAACTGTCCAGTTATTATTAAGGTAATCATTCAATTATTTTCCTCATTGTTAACTGTCCTGAGTGTTGTTCTTCTAATCTCTGATGTTATTAATAAAGGAAAGATTTCCATTATTGTTCTGATATTTTCTGTGTGTCAGCCTGAATTGCTTTTAGTCTTCTTAGCTGCTCTCAGCATTTACTTCTTGTTGTACATTCCTGTTAACTGTCCAGTTATTATTTAGGTATTCATCCTGTTATTCTCCTCATTGTTAACTGTCCCGAGTGTTGTTCTTCTAATCTCTGGTGTTATTAATGAAGGAAAGATTTCCATTATTGCTCTGATATTTTCTGTGTGTCGGCCTGAGTGGCTTTTAGTCTTCTTGGCTGTTCTCGGCCTTTACCTCTTATTGTATATTCTTGTTAACTGTCTAGTTATTAGTTAGTCGTTTATCCTGTTATTTTGCTCGTTATTACTTTATTCAGGGTTAGGTTGAGCCATTAGGTATGAGTGAGCTTTATCATGTTGTTGTTCTTCTTCCTCTTCTCCTGGATTGGATCTTGTAGTCCTCGTGAATCTGGCATGTGAGGCTATATTGGACTCTTCTGTTCACGTTCAGAAGCACCAGGAGGAGCCGATCGCTGAGCCCCAGGTAGCTGCAATGACCACCGTTGTAACTCCACTGGCAATCCAGCCCCATACAAGAGAATATTATCCAAACTGGGTATAAATAATTCTACCACATCATTTGTTGTCCTATTTGTTAATCTTCTGTTCCAATTCTGGTTTTATTGGTTGAGTCTATTATGAATTATTGAGGTCAAAGGTCACAGACTTGTTGCAGCCGATTGTTACAGGTGTGAATCCACATTCAGAATTGTGAATGTATTTATCTTACCTCGTCTGTTTAGCCTGGAGAGAATCAGTTAGGTTGATGTTAACCGGGACTTATGCAGAGAGTATGCAGTCCGAAGGCTCTGGCAGGGTTAGGTTGGGTTGGACTATCTCGATGGCTCCCCCCACCTCGTCCGTCGACTCGGCAGTTGAAATGGGGAGCCAAAGGCAAGGCACGGGCCGGCGCACGTCATCATAGCTCTCTGTGTCATCTTATCCTTATGTCAATTGTCTCACAATCTGTGTTTTGGTTGTTGTGTTTTGAACTGATTCAATCTACAGGCAAATTGTGATGATCCACAATGAATTGTTGAGGGCTTAGCCTCCAACGTCAATCATCTCTCGTGGAGGAACTGTAGGGAGGAGAGAGGAGGAGGAGATGATGTGTGTATGATGATGAGGAGGAAAGAGGCAGAGCTTGGGGGAGCGGAGTCTGTCCGGACTCACATTCCCCCTTGTGCCGGACCGGGCTTTGCGCTCTGCCTCCCCCAGCTCCCCCACTTTCGTGGGGGAATGGTAGGGAGGAGAGAGGATGAGGTGTTGTGTGTGTATATAATAATGAGGAGGAAAGAGGCAGAGCTTGGGGGAGCGGAGTCTGTCCGGACTCACATTCCCCCTTGTGCCGGACCGGGCTGTGCGCTCTGCCTCCCCCAGCTCCCCCACCTTCGTGGGGGAATGGTAGGGAGGAGAGTGGGTGAGAGAGGAGAGGAGAAGGTGGTTAGGGTTAGGATCAGGTTGATGGTTGAGGTTAGGGTTAGTAATTGGTTTAAGGGTTAGGTCTAATACTTAAGATTAGCATTAATGGTTAGGGTTAGGCATAGGATCTGAAATTAAGGTTAGGGTTAGGCGTTCGGGTTAAGTTAGCTTTAGGAGGAGTGGTTAGGGTTAGGATTAGGATGAGGGTTAGGTTAGGATTAGTAATTGAGAGTAGTGGGTTAGGGTTAGGCGTAGGCCTCGAGTTTAGGGTTAGGCGTGGTTAGGTTTAGGCGTAGGGTTAGGGTTAGGGTTAGGGTTAGGGTTAGGGTTAGGGTAGGGTTAGGGTGAGGGGACTGTCCCCTCCCGGAGGAGAAGGACCTGGCACGGTCCATCCACCCGTCGTCCTCCCCGGGACCCCAGTCCCATCTGGGTTGGCGGGCACGGCGGCGGCCTCTGCCTCGCCGCACCACCGTCCACCCGTCCTCCATAATTTCCCTCAAGGGGAATGTGTTTTTTTAAACTTTTAAAGAAATTCAAACAACTAAAGACGCTTTCAATTTGAAAGGATTATCCTAAAAATAAAAATCAATGAATTGTTTTTAAATTTTCAAATATGAAATAAAAATAAAAAATTCTAATGAAATAATAAACAACAAACAAAAGAAGGTGTGCCACAAACAACGTTTCGGCCTGTCCTAGGCCTTCTTCAGGTCGGCACACTTAAAAACTGCAGCTGGTTGGTGGAGGAGATGTTGCTCCGTCGAAGGTCAGCTGCAGAATGGAGTTCTTCAACAGGCGTCTGCCTTTTGTAATGTCTTTTTAGCCAATCGTCTTTTTTGAATGTTTTACCGAATGAATTGAATTTCTATATTTTAAAGGTGACAATGGTTTTTTATGGATTATAATGAATTTCAATGGGTTTCAATGAGTTTTAATGGTTTTTTAATGGTTTTTTAATGGTTTTTTAATGTTTTCCAATGGTTTTAAATAGTTTTAAATGGATTTCAATAGTTTTTAATGGTTTTTAATGGTCCCTTTTAATGTATATCCCTGTAAATTCTCCTTTATCCTGTTTTAACCCTATATATATACTAATAAATATTTGAAATAAATTAATTATGAAATTGAGTTTATGGATTTGTTATTTATATGAATTTTTGTCCTATCCTGTTTTAACCCTTGAATGAATTTATAATAATAACTTTATGAATGTATTTACTATTACAAAAAAATAAGTCAAGAGGTAGTTAGGGTTAGGTATTACATTTAGGGTTAGATATAGTTTAGGATTAAGGGTTAGGGTTAGGGATAGGGTTAGGGTTAGGGATATGGTTAGGGTTAGGCATTAATATCAAATACTGGTTAGGGTTAGGGATAGAGATAGGGTTAGGGGTTAGGGTTAGGGATATGGTTAGGGTTAGGCATTAATATCAAATACTGGTTAGGGTTAGGGATAGAGATATGGTTAGGGTTAGCATTAGAGACATGATTAGGGTTAGGCATTAATATCAAGTACTGGTTAGGGTTAGGGATAGAGATAAGGGTAGGGTTAGGATTAGAGACATTATTAGGGTTAGGCATTAATATCAAGGACTGGTTAGGGTTAGGGGATAGAAATAGGGTTAGGATTATAATTAGAAAATATGACCAGGCACAGGTTAAGGTTATGGTTTTCATAACCACACACTAATTTCTTTTCAAATTGAGACCAAATGGCTCTCTTGTGCCCAATAAATAAATCCAGTACCTTTCCCTCTTTTTTCTCTCCCAATCCGTCCAAGTTACGTTTCTGTCCAACCCCGCCATTCGAGCTGCCTGCCAACCATGTCTTAAAAAATGACCAACAAAAGGCGTGTCCACTTCCTTCTTATTTTTCACATTGTATCTGTGTTGATACATCCGTGTGGACAGATTATTTTTCGTTTCACCAATGTACTTCATACCGCACTTACAACAGAAAATGACATAAATACAATTGTCCGATTTTGGACTAAATTTTTGTTGGACATTAATCACGCCACCATCTCGGGCATTTTTTATATGTGTTAATCTAACAAACTGTTTGTCCAACAATACTGGTTTGTAGGTTTCTAAGGACGGCAACTTAGCCCGAACCAAAAAATCCCTCAAATTCTTATTTCGCCTATAGGCTGATATGATCTTCGAATTTGAGATTATATCTGTTTGTCCCATTATATTTTGAAAATTATTCTTTAGTTTCCTATTCAAATTTCTTCCAACTGTTGAAAAGGTTGTGATCAGAGGAAATAACTTGGTATAATCCTCCTTTTTCTTTTCTTGTTTGAAATTACGTAAACATTTTCTCAAAAATGATCGGGAATATCCCCTCTTTCGCAATGCTCTGAATAAAGTACCAACTGCTTCAAAAAAATCTTGCTCTTTGGTACATATTCGTGCAAATCGTAACAACTGTGATTTGACCAATCCTGAGAATGTATGCCTAGGATGGAAACTTGCCCTATGCAATAAGGCATGGGTATCTGTGCTCTTAAAATGAACTTTGATATCTAATTTTTTGGTTTCCTGAAAATCAGGTCCCTTGAACACTGTTGTGTCTAAAAAATTAATACGATCCTTATCAGTTTCCACCTGTAATCTGATTGATGGGTCCTGAGCATTCAAAATCTGTACAAATTCTTCAAATTCTGTTAGTGTTCCCGTCCAAATTCCCCAAATATCGTCTAAATACCTCAAATATTGATCTGGTTTCTTTTTGCATTTGGCAAACGCTTCTCTTTCCCAATGGGCCATGAAGATATTTGCGTAAGCTGGCGCAAATTTCTTGCCCATAGCAGTACCCTTGATTTGTAAATAAAAATTATCATTGAACATAAAATCGTTCCTTGTGAGATTAATTTCCAACAATTTAAGGAGTTCCTCCTCCGGTCTTTTAGGATCAGGATACTCCTTAAAAATGTTTCTGACACAGCCTATTCCGGCCTCGATTGGGATATTTGTATATAAGGCCTCCACGTCCATTGAGAAAAAGAAGAACTCACATGAAATGTTTATATTTTTGACTATTTCAATAAAATCATAAGTATCTTTGACGTAAGATGGGTGGCGGACTGAAAGCGGGTTCAAATAATAGTCCAAATATTCTGCCGTAAAATACGTCTCACTCCCACAATCAGACACAATTGGTCTACCTGGGGGGAGTTCAAACGGGATCGTCCACTTCTCAGGTGGCTTGTGAATCTTAGGCAGAATGTAAAATCTTCGTTCTCTAGGTTCCGAATTTCCAATTAAATATTTCCTTTGTTTTGCATTGATGTATTTCTTCCTTTTCAAGGTATCCAATATATCTGTCACTAAGGGGATTGTGTCCCAAAATATTGGTTTGTCCAATTTTTTATAATACTCTGTGTCATTAAGTTGGCGTTCAATCTCAACGATATATTGATCCCTGCTCAAAATCACTACCGCCGAACCTTTATCAGCAGGTTTTATCACAATGTGCTTATAATTTTTTAATTCCCGCAATGCTGCCATTTCGGACCCAGATAAATTGCTATTCTCTCTAATTGGTTTAAAACATTCTTCCATAGACTCTAAGTCCCTGCGGATCAACAATCCAATCTGAGGTGGTAAGCTTTCCAATTGTGGTGACCAATCTGAGGGCCCCACAAACGGTGGTATTTTCCCATCATCCTTATCTTTAAAATAAGTGGCCAGTTTAATCCGTCTATGATAACTTTGGATATCTCGCTTCAAATCAAGCTTCTGACTTTTATGTAGCTGAGGGGTTGGAATAAACGACAATCCCCTACTAAGCAATAGATATTGTGCCTGAGTGAGTACAAAATCCTTGGCCAATACTACCACCTCATGTTTCCTGGTAGACTGTAAACCCTCAACCCCCTCCTGATTTGGATTCAGGGGGCGCGAGGGTTTAAAAAGTCCCACCAGTGACAGAGCATTTCTTCTCCTGTCCTAGTTGTCCAATGGACATCGTCCTCACATGTGGAAAACAGGTCCTCAGACAGGAGAGGAATAAATGGCATGTTCCTCTCAATATGCTCATTCAAGAGTTGAAGATTCTCCTGTTCTTCCACTGGGAGGGCAGAGGAGAAATTGACAAGGGGAATCCATATTTCCGCAAAGGGGAACTTCTTTTTTGTGGATCTAATCGCCGCCTGTAGATTTTTTACTGTTGTCTCCTTTGCCTTATTCGCGCGGCTATTGATGCCAAAAGACAAGACTATTTTCTCGACCACCAAACCTGCAGGTGGAACAGTCTTCTCCATAAGGGCCTGGGCATGTCGGAAATTAGCCCCAGGAAAACTGTCGATCTGCAGATCCTCCTCATAGTGGTCTGGAAGATGGGACAAATTCGAGTCTCCTATAATCAAGTACTTTTTGGTCACTTTCAAGTCCCACTCTGTCAATTTTCTTTGGGTATTCACATGTCTGTGAACGCTAAAACTGCGTAACTGTGGAGAATGCCCCATTTCCGGAGAAGTTGCAAACGGGTTATAAGGAGACAATGCGGGCTCTGGAGACCCCTCCCTAGAAGTCAGTTCGAGAGGTGGAGGGCTCAAAGGTGCTGAGCACTCACTCCATACCTCATCGGCCTGAACTTCCTGGACATTTTCAGGGGACGGGGGAGGGCCAGTTTGGGCCTTCTCTTGTTCCTCCTCATCACGGAGCGCCTCAAAAATCTCCCTTATCTCCGCATGAGTGGAATTTTCAATAGGGGTCTCACACAGTGCAAACTCCTCATGGTCTGACTCCTCATCATAGAGAATATATCCCTCACGTGGTCTCCGAGTTGTTCTACGCTCTTTGGGTGACTGTGATTGACTTGGCCTGTCCCAATCTGAGACCTGAACTACAGGGTCTGTCATAGTGGCTACTTCCATCCGGCCCATGTCAGCAACCTGTGGCTGAGACACCGTCAGTGGCCCCGCACTGATACCCTCAGTTGCTACGGGTTCAGTCTGACAGGAACCCTCCGTCCGCAGTGGGACTTGAGGCTGCTCCTCACGAGCCTCAGAACGAGCCACTTCCGTCCGGCCTATGTTAGCGATCTGTCGCTGAGACACCGTCAGTGGCTCCTCACTGATACCCTCAGTTGCTGCGGGTTCCGTCTGACAGGAACCCTCCGTCCGCGGTGGGACTTGAGCCTGCTCCTCACGAGCCTCAGAACTCAATGTGACCGTGATCAAGGTCTCTGCTTGTTCAATAACTTCCCTTGTGAGGCGGGGAAGATTCCGTTTGGCCCAACGAATAGCTACCTGCAGAGCCTCCTTCCATTCTGGAATGGCGAGACCTGGCAGTTCTCTCACCAGAGTTTCCAGAGCGTCTTCATAATGCTGTGTTAAGATCAGGCAGGTATTAAACCCCCAATTTTTTGCATTCCCCACAATATTATCCATAGTCTTATCCGTGGGAATAGCAGGCCTGATCATAGTAGACAGGATGTCCACCATTCTAGCAATCATGCGAGGCTCTGGTTTTCCCTCTGTCTGGGCCACATTCTGTAAATGATGCATGGTTTTAATCACTGCATGCATTTTCCGGACCAATTTTCCCAGTTGTGGGCCAGCCCGTTCTCGTCTGACTCCAGAGTCATTCGCCCGTGGAGAGATCCCTCTCCGGGCCTGTCGTGGATTCCTATCACGGAAAAGTGATGGGTAGAAGGGTCTTCGAAAATTAAAAGAACGGTTGTCAAAATAACGAGGAACCCTTGGCGGAGGATTGTTTCTACCACGATTGTTTCGTGGCCAAATCCTGGGACCTCTGTCCCGAGGAGAAATCCTTCTCCGGTTTGGTCGCGAGAGCCCTCGCTGGACCACCTCCGCATAAGTAGGAGCTTGGGGACTGGTGTACCGGTAAGACAGCGGGGGAGGCACTGGCTGGATAGGGTGAGGGGACTGTCCCCTCCCGGAGGAGAAGGACCTGGCACGGTCCATCCACCCGTCGTCCTCCCCGGGACCCCAGTCCCATCTGGGTTGGCGGGCACGGCGGCGGCCTCTGCCTCGCCGCACCACCGTCCACCCGTCCTCCATAATTTCCCTCAAGGGGAATGTGTTTTTTTAAACTTTTAAAGAAATTCAAACAACTAAAGACGCTTTCAATTTGAAAGGATTATCCTAAAAATAAAAATCAATGAATTGTTTTTAAATTTTCAAATATGAAATAAAAATAAAAAATTCTAATGAAATAATAAACAACAAACAAAAGAAGGTGTGCCACAAACAACGTTTCGGCCTGTCCTAGGCCTTCTTCAGGTCGGCACACTTAAAAACTGCAGCTGGTTGGTGGAGGAGATGTTGCTCCGTCGAAGGTCAGCTGCAGAATGGAGTTCTTCAACAGGCGTCTGCCTTTTGTAATGTCTTTTTAGCCAATCGTCTTTTTTGAATGTTTTACCGAATGAATTGAATTTCTA
Source organism: Dascyllus trimaculatus (assembly GCA_024666655.1). Lineage (NCBI taxonomy): Eukaryota > Metazoa > Chordata > Actinopteri > Pomacentridae > Dascyllus > Dascyllus trimaculatus. Next base: position 77,490 of record JAMOIN010000176.1, read on the forward strand.
TATTTTAAAGGTGACAATGGTTTTTTATGGATTATAATGAATTTCAATGGGTTTCAATGAGTTTTAATGGTTTTTTAATGGTTTTTTAATGGTTTTTTAATGTTTTCCAATGGTTTTAAATAGTTTTAAATGGATTTCAATAGTTTTTAATGGTTTTTAATGGTCCCTTTTAATGTATATCCCTGTAAATTCTCCTTTATCCTGTTTTAACCCTATATATATACTAATAAATATTTGAAATAAATTAATTATGAAATTGAGTTTATGGATTTGTTATTTATATGAATTTTTGTCCTATCCTGTTTTAACCCTTGAATGAATTTATAATAATAACTTTATGAATGTATTTACTATTACAAAAAAATAAGTCAAGAGGTAGTTAGGGTTAGGTATTACATTTAGGGTTAGATATAGTTTAGGATTAAGGGTTAGGGTTAGGGATAGGGTTAGGGTTAGGGATATGGTTAGGGTTAGGCATTAATATCAAATACTGGTTAGGGTTAGGGATAGAGATAGGGTTAGGGGTTAGGGTTAGGGATATGGTTAGGGTTAGGCATTAATATCAAATACTGGTTAGGGTTAGGGATAGAGATATGGTTAGGGTTAGCATTAGAGACATGATTAGGGTTAGGCATTAATATCAAGTACTGGTTAGGGTTAGGGATAGAGATAAGGGTAGGGTTAGGATTAGAGACATTATTAGGGTTAGGCATTAATATCAAGGACTGGTTAGGGTTAGGGGATAGAAATAGGGTTAGGATTATAATTAGAAAATATGACCAGGCACAGGTTAAGGTTATGGTTTTCATAACCACACACTAATTTCTTTTCAAATTGAGACCAAATGGCTCTCTTGTGCCCAATAAATAAATCCAGTACCTTTCCCTCTTTTTTCTCTCCCAATCCGTCCAAGTTACGTTTCTGTCCAACCCCGCCATTCGAGCTGCCTGCCAACCATGTCTTAAAAAATGACCAACAAAAGGCGTGTCCACTTCCTTCTTATTTTTCACATTGTATCTGTGTTGATACATCCGTGTGGACAGATTATTTTTCGTTTCACCAATGTACTTCATACCGCACTTACAACAGAAAATGACATAAATACAATTGTCCGATTTTGGACTAAATTTTTGTTGGACATTAATCACGCCACCATCTCGGGCATTTTTTATATGTGTTAATCTAACAAACTGTTTGTCCAACAATACTGGTTTGTAGGTTTCTAAGGACGGCAACTTAGCCCGAACCAAAAAATCCCTCAAATTCTTATTTCGCCTATAGGCTGATATGATCTTCGAATTTGAGATTATATCTGTTTGTCCCATTATATTTTGAAAATTATTCTTTAGTTTCCTATTCAAATTTCTTCCAACTGTTGAAAAGGTTGTGATCAGAGGAAATAACTTGGTATAATCCTCCTTTTTCTTTTCTTGTTTGAAATTACGTAAACATTTTCTCAAAAATGATCGGGAATATCCCCTCTTTCGCAATGCTCTGAATAAAGTACCAACTGCTTCAAAAAAATCTTGCTCTTTGGTACATATTCGTGCAAATCGTAACAACTGTGATTTGACCAATCCTGAGAATGTATGCCGAGGATGGAAACTTGCCCTATGCAATAAGGCATGGGTATCTGTGCTCTTAAAATGAACTTTGATATCTAATTTTTTGGTTTCCTGAAAATCAGGTCCCTTGAACACTGTTGTGTCTAAAAAATTAATACGATCCTTATCAGTTTCCACCTGTAATCTGATTGATGGGTCCTGAGCATTCAAAATCTGTACAAATTCTTCAAATTCTGTTAGTGTTCCCGTCCAAATTCCCCAAATATCGTCTAAATACCTCAAATATTGATCTGGTTTCTTTTTGCATTTGGCAAACGCTTCTCTTTCCCAATGGGCCATGAAGATATTTGCGTAAGCTGGCGCAAACTTTTTGCCCATAGCAGTACCCTTGATTTGTAAATAAAAATTATCATTGAACATAAAATCGTTCCTTGTGAGATTAATTTCCAACAATTTAAGGAGTTCCTCCTCCGGTCTTCTAGGATCAGGATACTCCTTAAAAATGTTTCTGACACAGCCTATTCCGGCCTCGATTGGGATATTTGTATATAAGGCCTCCACGTCCATTGAGAAAAAGAAGAACTCACATGAAATGTTTATATTTTTGACTATTTCAATAAAATCATAAGTATCTTTGACGTAAGATGGGTGGCGGACTGAAAGCGGGTTCAAATAATAGTCCAAATATTCTGCCGTAAAATACGTCTCACTCCCACAATCAGACACAATTGGTCTACCTGGGGGGAGTTCAAACGGGATCGTCCACTTCTCAGGTGGCTTGTGAATCTTAGGCAGAATATAAAATCTTCGTTCTCTAGGTTCCGAATTTCCAATTAAATATTTCCTTTGTTTTGCATTGATGTATTTCTTCCTTTTCAAGGTATCCAATATATCTGTCACTAAGGGGATTGTGTCCCAAAATATTGGTTTGTCCAATTTTTTATAATACTCTGTGTCATTAAGTTGGCGTTCAATCTCAACGATATATTGATCCCTGCTCAAAATCACTACCGCCGAACCTTTATCAGCAGGTTTTATCACAATGTGCTTATAATTTTTTAATTCCCGCAATGCTGCCATTTCGGACCCAGATAAATTGCTATTCTCTCTAATTGGTTTAAAACATTCTTCCATAGACTCTAAGTCCCTGCGGATCAACAATCCAATCTGAGGTGGTAAGCTTTCCAATTGTGGTGACCAATCTGAGGGCCCCACAAACGGTGGTATTTTCCCATCATCCTTATCTTTAAAATAAGTGGCCAGTTTAATCCGTCTATGATAACTTTGGATATCTCGCTTCAAATCAAGCTTCTGACTTTTATGTAGCTGAGGGGTTGGAATAAACGACAATCCCCTACTAAGCAATAGATATTGTGCCTGAGTGAGTACAAAATCCTTGGCCAATACTACCACCTCATGTTTCCTGGTAGACTGTAAACCCTCAACCCCCTCCTGATTTGGATTCAGGGGGCGCGAGCGTTTAAAAAGTCCCACCAGTGACAGAGCATTTCTTCTCCTGTCCTAGTTGTCCAATGGACATCGTCCTCACATGTAGAAAACAGGTCCTCAGACAGGAGAGGAATAAATGGCATGTTCCTCTCAATATGCTCATTCAAGAGTTGAAGATTCTCCTGTTCTTCCACTGGGAGGGCAGAGGAGAAATTGACAAGGGGAATCCATATTTCCGCAAAGGGGAACTTCTTTTTTGTGGATGTAATCGCCGCCTGTAGATTTTTTACTGTTGTCTCCTTTGCCTTATTCGCGCGGCTATTGATGCCAAAAGACAAGACTATTTTCTCGACCACCAGACCTGCAGGTGGAACAGTCTTCTCCATAAGGGCCTGGGCATGTCGGAAATTAGCCCCAGGAAAACTGTCGATCTGCAGATCCTCCTCATAGTGGTCTGGAAGATGGGACAAATTCGAGTCTCCTATAATCAAGTACTTTTTGGTCACTTTCAAGTCCCACTCTGTCAATTTTCTTTGGGTATTCACATGTCTGTGAACGCTAAAACTGCGTAACTGTGGAGAATGCCCCATTTCTGGAGAAGTTGCAAACGGGTTATAAGGAGACAATGCGGGCTCTGGAGACCCCTCCCTAGAAGTCAGTTCGAGAGGTGGAGGGCTCAAAGGTGCTGAGCACTCACTCCATACCTCATCGGCCTGAACTTCCTGGACATTTTCAGGGGACGGGGGAGGGCCAGTTTTGGCCTTCTCTTGTTCCTCCTCATCACGGAGCGCCTCAAAAATCTCCCTTATCTCCGCATGAGTGGAATTTTCAATAGGGGTCTCACACAGTGCAAACTCCTCATGGTCTGACTCCTCATCATAGAGAATATATCCCTCACGTGGTCTCCGAGTTGTTCTACGCTCTTTGGGTGACTGTGATTGACTTGCCCTGTCCCAATCTGAGACCTGAACTACAGGGTCTGTCATAGTGGCCACTTCCATCCGGCCCATGTCAGCAACCTGTGGCTGAGACACCGTCAGTGGCTCAGCACTGATACCCTCAGTTGCTACGGGTTCAGTCTGACAGGAACCCTCCGTCCGCAGTGGGACTTGAGGCTGCTCCTCACGAGCCTCAGAACGAGCCACTTCCGTCCGGCCTATGTTAGCGATCTGTCGCTGAGACACCGTCAGTGGCTCCTCACTGATACCCTCAGTTGCTGCGGGTTCCGTCTGACAGGAACCCTCCGTCCGCGGTGGGACTTGAGCCTGCTCCTCACGAGCCTCAGAACTCAATGTGACCGTGATCAAGGTCTCTGCTTGTTCAATAACTTCCCTTGTGAGGCGGGGAAGATTCCGTTTGGCCCAACGAATAGCTACCTGCAGAGCCTCCTTCCATTCTGGAATGGTGAGACCTGGCAGTTCTCTCACCAGAGTTTCCAGAGCGTCTTCATAATGCTGTGTTAAGATCAGGCAGGTATTAAACCCCCAATTTTTTGCATTCCCCACAATATTATCCATAGTCTTATCCGTGGGAATAGCAGGCCTGATCATAGTAGACAGGATGTCCACCATTCTAGCAATCATGCGAGGCTCTGGTTTTCCCTCTGTCTGGGCCACATTCTGTAAATGATGCATGGTTTTAATCACTGCATGCATTTTCCGGACCAATTTTCCCAGTTGTGGGCCAGCCCGTTCTCGTCTGACTCCAGAGTCATTCGCCCGTGGAGAGATCCCTCTCCGGGCCTGTCGTGGATTCCTATCACGGAAAACTGATGGGTAGAAGGGTCCTCGAAAATTAAAAGAACGGTTGTCAAAATAACGAGGAACCCTTGGCGGAGGATTGTTTCTACCACGATTGTTTCGTGGCCAAACCCTGGGACCTCTGTCCCGAGGAGAAATCCTTCTCCGGTTTGGTCGCGAGAGCCCTCGCTGGACCACCTCCGCATAAGTAGGAGCTTGGGGACTGGTGTACCGGTAAGACAGCGGGGGAGGCACTGGCTGGATAGGGTGAGGGGACTGTCCCCTCCCGGAGGAGAAGGACCTGGCACGGTCCATCCACCCGTCGTCCTCCCCGGGACCCCAGTCCCATCTGGGTTGGCGGGCACGGCGGCGGCCTCTGCCTCGCCGCACCATCGTCCACCCGTCCTCCATAATTTCCCTCAAGGGGAATGTGTTTTTTAATTTTTAAAGAAATTCAAACAACTAAAGACGCTTTCAATTTGAAAGGATTATCCTAAAAATAAAAATCAATGAATTGTTTTTAAATTTTCAAATATGAAATAAAAATAAAAAATTCAAATGAAATAATAAACAACAAACAAAAGAAGGTGTGCCACAAACAACGTTTCGGCCTGTCCTAGGCCTTCTTCAGGTCGGCACACTTAAAAACTGCAGCTGGTTGGTGGAGGAGATGTTGCTCCGTCGAAGGTCAGCTGCAGAATGGATTTCTTCAACAGGCGTCTGCCTTTTATAATGTCTTTTTAACCAATCGTCTTTTTTTTATGTTTTACCGAATGAATTGAATTTCTATATTTTAAAGGTGACAATGGTTTTTAATGGATTATAATGAATTTCAATGGGTTTCAATGAGTTTTAATGGTTTTTTAATGGTTTTTTAATGTTTTCCAATGGTTTTAAATAGTTTTAAATGGATTTCAATAGTTTTTAATGGTTTTTAATGGTCCCTTTTAATGTATATCCCTGTAAATTCTCCTTTATCCTGTTTTAACCCTATATATATACACTAATAAATATTTGAAATAAATTAATTATGAAATTGAGTTTATGGATTTGTTATTTATATGAATTTTTGTCCTATCCTGTTTTAACCCTTGAATGAATTTATAATAACTTTATGAATGTATTTACTATTACAAAAAAAAGGTCAAGAGGTAGTTAGGGTTAGGTATTACTTTAGGGTTAGATATAGTTTAGGATTAGGGGTTAGGGTTAGGGTTAGGGATAGGGTTAGGGTTAGGAATATGGTTAGGGTTAGGCATTAACATCAAATACTGGTTAGGGTTAGGGATAGAGATAGGGTTTGGGGTTAGGGTTAGGGATATGGTTAGGGTTAGGCATTAATATCAAATACTGGTTAGGGTTAGGGAGGGTTAGGGTGAAGGGACTGTCCCCTCCCGGAGGAGAAGGACCTGGCACGGTCCATCCACCCGTCGTCCTCCCCGGGACCCCAGTCCCATCTGGGTTGGCGGGCACGGCGGCGGCCTCTGCCTCGCCGCACCACCGTCCACCCGTCCTCCATAATTTCCCCTCAAGGGGCTTAATGTCTTATTTATTTTTTTTAAAAAAATTCAAACAACTCAAAACGCTTTCAAATTGAAAGGATTATCCTAAAAATAAATATTAATGAATTGTTTTTAAATTTTTAAATTATGAAATGAAAATCAAAAATCAAAATGAAATAATTAACAAAGGAAGGTGTGCCACAACAACGTTTCGGCCTATCCTAGGCCTTCTTCAGGTCGGCACACGAATAAACTGCAGCTGGTTGGTGGAGGAGATGTTGCTCCGTCGAAGGTCAGCTGCAGAATGGAGTTCTTCAACAGGCGTCTGCCTTTTATAATGTCTTTTTAACCAATCGTCTTTTTTTTAATGTTTTACCGAATGAATTGAATTTCTATATTTTAAAGGTGACAATGGTTTTTAATGGATTATAATGAATTTCAATGGGTTTCAATGAGTTTTAATGGTTTTTTAATGGTTTTTTAATGGTTTTTTAATGTTTTCCAATGGTTTTAAATAGTTTTAAATGGATTTCAATAGTTTTTAATGGTTTTTAATGGTCCCTTTTAATGTATATCCCTGTAAATTCTCCTTTATCCTGTTTTAACCCTATATATATACTAATAAATATTTGAAATAAATTAATTATGAAATTGAGTTTATGGATTTGTTATTTATATGAATTTTTGTCCTATCCTGTTTTAACCCTTGAATGAATTTATAATAATAACTTTATGAATGTATTAGGGTTAGGTATTACATTTAGGGTTAGATATAGTTTAGGATTAGGGGTTTGGCTTAGGGTTAGGGTTGGGTTAGGTTAGGGGACAATTTTTTTTACCACAACAATATGCATATTATATCTATCTGTATACATGTATGTATATGCATATGTATACATTTTTTTTACCACAACAATATGCATATTATATCTATCTGTATACATGTATGTATATGCATATGTATACATTTTTTTTACCACAACAATATGCATATTATATCTATCTGTATACATGTATGTATTTTTTTTACCACAACAATATGCATATTATATCTATCTGTATACATGTATGTATTTTTTTTACCACAACAATATGCATATTATATCTATCTGTATACATGTATTTTTTTTACCACAACAATATGCATATTATATCTATCTGTATACATGTATGTATTTTTTTTACCACAACAATATGCATATTATATCTATCTGTATACATGTATGTATTTTTTTTACCACAACAATATGCATATTATATCTATCTGTATACATGTATGTATTTTTTTTTACCACAACAATATGCATATTATATCTATCTGTATACATGTATGTATTTTTTTTTACCACAACAATATGCATATTATATCTATCTGTATACATGTATGTATTTTTTTTTACCACAACAATATGCATATTATATCTATCTGTATACATGTATGTATTTTTTTTTACCACAACAATATGCATATTATATCTATCTGTATACATGTATGTATTTTTTTTTACCACAACAATATGCATATTATATCTATCTGTATACATGTATGTATTTTTTTTTACCACAACAATATGCATATTATATCTATCTGTATACATGTATGTATTTTTTTTTACCACAACAATATGCATATTATATCTATCTGTATACATGTATGTATTTTTTTTACCACAACAATATGCATATTATATCTATCTGTATACATGTATGTATTTTTTTTACCACAACAATATGCATATTATATCTATCTGTATACATGTATGTATTTTTTTTTACCACAACAATATGCATATTATATCTATCTGTATACATGTATGTATGGGTTAGGGTTAGGGTTAGGTGAATGAATCCTGTTTCTTAAGTAATCACAATTGTGATTTTTTTGCACGGGCAACAGGGGTCTGCGTGAGGTCGTCCTATCCACATTTTTCCAGGGAGAGTCTCTTTTCTCCTAATCTGGGTCTGTACAAAGGGAGTCAGTTCCCAAGCCATTCACGGCGCGAGGAGGACCCCTAGTGTCCAGGGCAGAGCACTGCAGCCGGTGACCACAGAGGAAGAACAAGCAGTAAGTGCTCAGTTGCAGAGTTCATAGTCATATTTAGAAATATAAACAGTGATTTAAAGAATGTTATCATGCTCAGAACATTCCATTTTATATATATGTGCAAAAAACAATCCAAACAAGCATGCCATCAATTGAAAATGCAAAGGAAATTATTATTATTTAGAGTAGTAAATCAATAAACACACAAATAAATAAATAAATAATGGAAGAATTTCATAAGGCTCCAATGTCGCCTGCAAATAATAAATAATAGAAAAAACAATACAAAACATGCATGCTGTCTTGCATCCAATAGGCCGACGGCCAGATGCACTCCCAGGACACTTAAGAGGTCAGCACCCCAAACATAGCAGAGAGAATGGTCAAGGAGAGGCTTTTTGAACTCAAGCATAAGAGGCATACACATGTTCAATCTGTGAATGCAGTGAAAGTCCCCACAATGCAGCTTCCAGAAAAATAAAAATGTCATTGATTTTTACTGCAGGCAATGAAAAGACAGAATCCACGTTCCAAATAGGTCCTTTTTTATTTTCGGCAATTAATCAATTAACGTTTAAACCAATAGGAGTCTGCGTTCGCAATTTCTCAATCCAGAGTCTTTCATGTCTCCTCCGCTGGCCTCCCGTCCAGGTAGGACAGGTCTGAACGCCTGTAATGGCTAAATATTGCATGGGATGAATTTTAAAATGTTGGACCAGGGGGGTGTCCAGTCTGCCATCCCCAATGGTGTATAAATGTTGCGCCAGTCTATCGCCCAGAGTCTGTCCCGTCTCCCCTATGTACAGGAGGCCGCAGGTGTGGCAAATGATGCAATACACTAGGTTCTTGCTAAGCAAATTAAATCGTCCAATAATTGGAGCTCCTACACCTGCGTGAGGGTTAAACAAAAAGGACATCGGCTTAAAGGCCCAATGTTTGGTTTGAGTGTCAGGTTTAGGCTGTTTGTTGAATGCCGCCCGCACTAGCGCATCTTTTAAGCTTTTATTTTTCCTAAAGGCCGATATGACCTTGTGTTTATTCAAGAGGTTATGCTCAGACAGGTAAGTTTGAAAATTGGTTTTAATTCGGCTATGGAGATCAATGTGAGACCGAGAGTAAATGGTCACCAGAGGAACTATTTTTGCAGGTGGAGAGGCGTCGCCGGCCCCGGGGAGCCGCTGCCCAGGAGCTGCGGAGAAGATGTGGTTGTGGTTAGTGTTGTTAACCTCGCAGCTGCCCTCAGCCGGACCAGGACGTTTCAGGTGAGTGGGAGAGAGAGACGCCAGGGTGTCACGCTTTATGGATCTGAGAAAACGTTGAGAGTATCCCCTCTGTTTAAGACTGCGAAAAAGAATGGAGATGGAGTTTTGTAAATCGGATTCTAAAGATGAGATTCTGTGGAAGCGGATGATCTGAGACTTGACTATGCCTCTGAAAGTATGTTTTGGGTGGTAGCTAGCCTTGTGTAGGAGCGCATGAGTATCTGTAGGTTTGAAGTAGACTCGTGTAAGTAACTGTTTTTGTTGTGAATTGATTTCGGAAAAGAACACTGTGGTGTCCAGAAAATCAATCTTATGTGTGTCCAGTTGATACTTAACCTTAATGGATGGATGGTGATTGTTAAGAATGTCAATGAAATGTGTGAACTCCATCTCCCCATGTTCCCAGGCTCCAATAATGTCATCCAAAAACCTGTAATAAAAAAATGGTTTAAGCGGACATTTCTCCAGCGCCTCCCTCTCCCACTCACTCATGTACAGGTTCGCGTATGACGGCGCATAGCGGTGTCCCATCGCCGTACCCTGCACCTGTAAGTAATGTTTGTTATTAAAAACAAAGTCGTTACATTTAAGACAGAGCTCCAACAGCTGTAAAACCTCCGCATCAGGTCTGTTCCTGTCCGGGTATTTGTTAAAGACAGTGCGCACCGTTTGCAAACCCATCTCCGTGTTTATGTTGGTATAAAGACTGTCTATATCGACAGTAAAAAGCAGGGCATTAGCGGGCAGGACGAGGGGGCGGATCTTGTCCAAGAAGTCATAGGTATCCTTTAAGTAGCTCGGGTGTCTGCCGGAGAGGGGGCCCAGGAATGAATCAATGTATTGGGCTATATTGTAGGTGGTGCTGCTGCAATCGGACACGATCGGTCTGCCGGGAGGAATCACGTGAGGGACGGTCCAGGTGTGAGGCTCCTTATGGATCTTCGGGAGCAGGTAAAACTGCCTCTCTCGAGGATTGTCTGGGCCGAAGAGAAAATCACGCTGTTTGGCTTTGATAAATTTCCGATAGTATAAAGTTTGAACGATAGATCTCATTTTCGTTTGAGTTTGTTCTTGAATGCTCTCTTTAATGGATTTATAATATTTATCATTATTTAGTTGTCTCTCGGCTTCCAGAATGTATTGTTGTTTATCCATAATGACAATTTTGGACCCCTTATCCGCCGGCTTGATCACTATATTAGGATTCTCTCGGAGTTCCTTAATTATTTTCAGAGAATCCTGAAATTTCTCCCCTCCACTCCGAGGTGGTTGGTAGGAGTTAAAAGCTCGCCAGTCTGCCTTAATCAGTCTCCTCAGTCTGCCGTCCAACTGTTCCCAGCCAGGTTCCCAGTTGGACGGCAGTGTGAAGGGGACAGCCTGAGGGGTGTCACTGTGGAAATGATCAATCAGTTTAATACGTCTGTGATACTGGTACAGGTCCCTCCGAAATTCCTCCCGGCTAAATTGGTTAGGAGTGGGGATGAAGGTGAGCCCCCTCTCCAACAGACACACCTGCGCCATGCTGGGAGAGAACAAGGTGGAGAGATTCAATATGTTAGAGGAAGACCCCCAGGAGAGGTCCGCCGCGGCAGGAGGGCTGGAACCCAAGCCCCCAGCTCGGCCGGACGTCTCACCTGGAAGGTAAGCAGGTTTAGCAGATTGTGGAAGGGGAAGAGGGAGGGAAAGAGGAGGCCCGGGTCCCTGTTTAGGCTGGGGACAAATCACAAATTTAGGTGCAATATTTTACACCAGTGTTGGAAAATGTGTCTCGCTGTATTAGCTGTCCAATGTATGTGGTCCTGACAGGTGGAGAAGAGGCTGCTGGGCAGCGGCTCCAAATAGGAGAGGCGGCTGAAAATGAAATCATTCAGTGTGGTTAGATTTGACTGCTGGTCCTGTGGAAGAAGAGGTGAGAAATTTATCATAGGAAAATAGATGGTGGCATTGGGGCAGACAGACTGGGCCCTATTATGAACCATCCTCAATTGCTTGATAGATGTTTTTGATGGGTCTTGTTCCTTATTATTTATCCCCACCGACAGCACCAGGACCTTTACGTGTGGGTGGACAATCGTTTTCTCCAAAATTCTCCAAAAGTGATAAAAAGAAGCGCCCGGGTAGCTGTCAACCTGGATCTCCGGGTTGCAGTGAGGTGGAAAACGACCCAGGTTGGAGTCCCCCAGGAACCACACCTCCCTCCTCCCCCTGAAGAACCAGTCCACCAACTTCCTCCCTGGTCTGGCCTTATGATAAGTAGGAGGGAACAATGTTGTGTTGGTCTGACAATTTTCAACCTGTTCTGTTACCCTATCAGGTGGAGAGCAATCCTGCCCATATACGGGGGGCACCGGAGAGGTCGGAGCCAAGGACCTGTCAGAGGTGGTTATATTATTGGGGTCAGGGGATATGGTTGTACCCACTGGGTCTTTAGCATAGTTATGCTTTTTTGACCGCATCCTCATCACTTTTTCCCCAACCACCTCTTTTGGTTTAAAAGGGCCCAATTTTGGCCTTTTGCTCGGTCCATTGGCATCGCTCGATCTCGGCGTCCCCACGTGCCCTGCAGAGACAGGTGAAGGGTCAGGAGTTACAAAATCAATGTCTAGGTCCTGTAGGACAGCCACATTGGAGAGGTGAGGTCTGGAAGATTGGAAAGACTTACTTTCCATCTTGGTTATTCGTTTGATTTTATTAGTTTTACAAATTTGACCTTCACTTCTATTAGCTTTATTTTTAAAGGTTGACCTGTGGTGGACGTGTCGCACAAAGTCATCCTCTGAGGAGGAGAGGAGTGGACTCCGTGTCCTGTCCGGGGCCTGCTGGTTCCGGCCCCGCTCTAAAGGCGGAGGAGGGGAGGAGGAGGGAGAAGAAGGCCCCGGAGGAGGAGAAGACGGAGAAGCCGGAGCGACGGACGCAGGATCTACAGGTAAGTGGTGGGGCTGGGCCCGGGGGAGGGGGGGAGGGGGAGGAAAAACAACACCACCATTTTTCTCGACTCTTTTAGTGACGGTGCGTACGATGGGGGAGAGAGCCGGCGCGGGGGAGGCCGAACCCAGTTGTCCCACAGCCAAATTCTGGTGAGTAGCACGACCCTTAGGGGTCGACTGTGTGTTGGGTTGCGGATGTGTCCCCGTTCCCGCCCCAAGCTCCCCCCCACCCCCAGCACACATCCTGTCACTGATTCTCTGTATCTGGTCCACAAGAGGTGTTTTAGCTCCCAGATAGAGTGATCTCGAATTGAAAGCTGTTCTTTGAGGTTTAGGCAGTGGCGGAAACTCACCCCTGTCCCCCAGGTCCAGCCCCGGGGGGGTGTTGGCCCCCGCCAGAGACCCCCGGGGGGAAGGTGAAAGGGAGTCGGAAACGTGAGTGGGTTCCGAGTCCTGCTCCAACGTGTTCTGAACTGTTTGTAGGGTGGACTGGGTCAGGCGACCTTTGTATCGCTTCCTGGCCCAACCACTAGCAATATGAAAGGCGAGGTCGTTAAAAGGTAAGTCGTTATGAGAAGATATCACATTACAATAATGATCCCGTAAGATATTAAGATTGTTGTGCATCCAACTCTCAGTGTTTTTACTCAAGGCTTGTCTAACTTCCTCTGTCGGTGAAGATGGTTTAATAAACATGGTTAGTTTTTGCACATGCTTGGTCATGCCCTTAGGAGCTACCTGAGTCGCGATAGCTTGGTCAACAACATTTTTGTGGTGAACAGCTTGAATTAGCTTAAAGTAGCTTTTAGCTAGTTGCCTGGTCTCCGAGTCAGGAGCCTGGTAAAGAGGAAGAGATCTGGGTCCAGTTCGTGGCCCATTCAAAGCCTGTCTCTCTGCCCTATCTACAGGTGGATGGAAGCTATCCCTAGCCGCAAGTCTGCGGTGAGGTGTCCTCCCTGGTGCCAGGCTGGAGTGGGCCGCCCGGAACCTGTGAGGAAAAACCATGGTGGTCAGAGGTGAGACCTACCTGTACTTGGCCAGCAGGCCCTGATGAAAGTGTGTCTCCTTGACGCTGCAGGTCCGGTTGCTGCTGGTGCTCCGTGCTGTCCGCTGACGCAGCCGACGGCGTGCCTTCGACGACGTTCTGTTGGTGGAGAGAAGCTCGACACTTTGCCGTGAGGGTGGATTCTTCTCAATAAAGTTCAGGAGAGTTAAGAGTCTTTTTTCTCTTTTGCTCCGTCCCTTTAACGTTAAAAAGGCTTCCCAAACGATGAGGTGGTGGACATTTAAAAGCCGTGCTGAGGTAGCAGGCCTCGCCCCGACCATGAATTTAGAGTTTTTAACTTTATTGAAATTAAGATCAAATGGTAAAAACAAATCCGCTCAAGGTCCAAAGGATCAAAAAGCAGTAATTTTTAAGAGCCAAGATTTAAAAAGGTTTCCGGGTTAGGCCCAATTCAGCCTGATTTTGCCCTAACGTTTCGCAGCATGGCTGCTTCTTCAGAGGGAGATGCACAGAGAGGTGCACCTGAGGTTAATGAATGGTTGGGGGAGGGAAGGGCGTTCCCGCCCACAAGATTCATCAGCCAATCGTAAGCTGCACTCAACCTATCAGGAACAATCCACCCAATCACAGACTATCTAGCTGGATCTATCCTGAGACAGGGGAATACAAATAAGAGAGTTAGATGCACAAATGACAATCAACACAGTATCATTAAGATGGAGAAAAAGAGAGAAAGATATCATCATAAATATTATTGTGTATATACTAGGTTCAGATATCATTATTAGGGATCCAGGGGTCTCCGGAGGGGGCGGAGCCCCCCCAGAAGAAAGCTGCCATTTATGGTAGGTCCAAGGATGCTGTCGGCGGGGAAAAAAAAGGAAACTGGACGGGAGGCCAGCCAGGAGGGACGCAACCCTCAACGAGGTAAGTAAAGAGGAGAAGAGAAGTGTGAGGACCTTTTTTAATTTATGTCTATGATATAGGTTCATTTAACTTATTAAAAGCCACTCCCACGGGTCATACTGGGAAGCATGAGGCCTCCTCAGAATAAAGCTCAGGGGTCAAAAGGTTAGGGTTAGGGGAAAGGTAATGGGAAAGGATATAACCTCCAACCGGCGTCCAAGGTTCAATAAAACGGACTCTATTTAGGAAAGAGAGACTCTAGGGTGTCCCTATCAGGAGACATGACAGTCTTCAGGGAAGCGTACGCAATTCCAGAGGTCTGTGGTTAAGTTTAGGCGAGCAGCTCTGAGGCGGTTAGCCTTAGAATTCAACAGGGTTAAGTTTAGGGAAATATAATTCGCCTACCCGGGTGAGAATGAGTCCATATGAGAGGCTGGTTACAGTCTCCAGGGACCCGTGGGTTAGGTTTAGGCGATGGGAGCCCTAAATCGGTTAAGATTGAAGCTCCAAAGGGAGCATAATTATTCTCGCCAGAGTCCAATAAGTCCAAGAAGGAACTATATGGTTAAGTTTAGGCGAGAAGAATCCTGGGTAGGTTAAATTTAGAGCAGATCTTAAGGGTTAGATTTAAAAGAAAGGAGATAGGGAGGCCCAATCTCAATTTCAGGGTTAGGGTTAGGGTTAGGGTTAGGGTTAGTAGGGTTAGGGTTAGGGTTAGGGTTAGTTAGGGGTTAGGTTAGTTAGGGTTAGGGTTAGGGTTAAGGAAGTTAGTTAGAAGTTAGGTTTAGGTTAGGGGGGAGGCTAACTAGGGGTTACAGGTTGGGGAAACTGACGCAGCACCCCGTAGGGGTGCTGGGTCGTGCACGGGCACAGAGACCTCATTTTAAATTTTAAATAAACCTTCCCCAAAAAAATCCTTAAAAAGAATTAAAACCGGGTCTCAAACTGGTGCCCGTTAAAAGAAATAAAAGAAGTGAGGGAAGATAAAGGTTTAGATAAAAGAAAGGGAGGGGGGAATTAAAATAGGAGGGAAGAGGGATCCGGATGGGGGAAGAAGGGGGAGGGAGGGTCAAGGCCAGGGAAAGGGGGGAGAGGTTAGGTTTAGGCAAGGTAAGGATTAAGGTTAAGGTAAGGGTGAGGGACAGGTTAAGGTTAGGGAAGAGGGAGGAAGGGATTAGGATGGGGGAGAGGGGGGTTAGAATAATAGGGAGGAGGGGGAGGTTAGGTTTAGGCGTGGGGAAGATTGAGGTTAGGGTAAGGGGGAAGGGACAGGTTAAGGTTAGGGAAGGGGGGGGGGGGGATAAAGTAGGGGGAAGGGGCAGGTTTGGGTTAGGAAAGAAGGAGGGGGGGATTTAGGAAAGGGGGGATGAGGAGGGAGGTTCAGGATGAGAGAATAAGGTTTGGGAAGTTGGGGTGGGGAAGTGTAGGTTGGGAAAGGTTAGGGAGAGGGAAAGTAAGAGGGCAGGGATGAGTCAAAGGTCAGGGTCTTTAAAAGAAACGGCCGAAGCCAGTGACTCTCCTGAGGGCCAGGGCCAGGTGCTGTATCTAAAAGGTAAGTATAATAAAAGCGAGTTCAATAAAAGAGCCATGGTTTTAAGAGGAGAGGAGAAAAGACGATAAAACATTCCATAAAAGCCTCACAAGTTGGTCGATAAATATCATAAATAAGTGCTTTTTGAGTTAAAATAAATAAATAAAATGAATAAAGCATGCAGTCAAACTCAAATCTATAGTTGGAAAACACTCTCATGTGGAAAAAATTCGACTTCTTTCTGCAAGGCTTCACGGTGATATTTCATCCCGTCTCTCCTCCCCTGTCAGGTTTCATCCTCTCCAAGGCGGTGGCTAGGCTCTATACTTCCAGAAGGCCACAAAATACAAGGTAAGTTAAAGGCAGGGGAACCAAGAGGTTTCCTTCAAATGTGGTCTAACCAATAAATTCATGTTTAAGATAAGATTAAAAGATAAAAGAAAGTGCTCATATGTGGCATGCAAAAGTGCTATGTGCATACAAAGGAAATATATATAGAAAAACATCAATTAAACCACGCTGGCATGCCCACAACGATATAGAATGTTGGATAAGAACCATAAAACAATCATAAAAAGGATAAAATCACTCTAAAAGCAAGAATCCACTCCTTAAAATGAAACGAGAAAGATAAAAACATTCAAAGTTCATCACCGAAAAGGTAAATCCATAGAAATAAATAAATAAATCCATATTGTGTCCACATGTTTAAAAGGGGTTCCTCTTAAAATTTCCTGCCATCCAGATGCTGTGGCCTTCCCAGGAGATGTCCGGTGCAGTGATTTTTTGTCGCCAGAAGATGGAGGCAGAGGGCTTGTTGTCATCCCAGCTTCTCATTCAAGCCTGTGGGATGCTGTGCATTGAGTTTATTAATCCACTGTCTTTCAGCCCTCTGCCTTTGTTGTTTGGTCCAGTTTATGTTTGACATGATTCCAAATATTCTGACATTATCTACCGGGTGTTGTTGAAAGTGGGAGTATAGAATGGTGTCCTTATCAAATTTCTGAATGTGATAGAGGTGCTGTTTTAATCTGTCAATCAGAGGGTTTTTTGTTTCCCCCACGTAGATTTTATGACATTTTAAACATTTTATCCCGTATACCACATTCATTGTTTTAAGGTTTATTTCTTGGTAGATAGGAGCACCTGACCCTGTTAAGTTATTTTGTATAAATTTTGGTTTTAAAAAATATTTATTAAAATCATGTGTGTTCTCTCTTACCTGAGCCAGTCCAGAATGTACCAAAAGGTCTTTTAAGTTTTTGTTTCGCCTAAAGGCTGATATTATTTTGAAATCCTTTAGACCCTCATTAGTTTCCTGTGCCTGTTTGAAATGTAACTTTACCTGGGAGCCGAGCCCCGCCAGGTCATGAGAATATGTTACGACCAGCGGCACGATGCCCCGCCCACTCCCCTCGTCTCGGCCACAGCCCTCCCCCGACGCAAACAGCTGCTTGACTTCCGCCTTGATGGAGCGGAGAAAGCGTCGGGAATACCCACGGGGCCTTAAAGCGCCGAAGAGGGTGGCTGTGGCCTGTTCTACGTCCTCCGGGAAGGTACAGATTCTATTGAAACGGATGAGTTGTGATTTAATTATTCCTTTGAAGGTGTGTTTGGGGTGAAAACTGGATTTGTGTAGTAATGCATGCGTGTCTGTGTCCTTGAAAAAAACTCGGGTCGCTAATGACTTGATTGCTACATCCTGTGGGATGAAGAAAACCTGTGTGTCCAAAAATTCTATTTCTGCTAATTGTATGTTATGTGTAATGGTTATTGCCGGGTGATGTGTGTTCAAAACTGTCAAAAATTGTTCAAAATCAGAGGTGGAATGTTGCCAGATGCCAAATATGTCGTCAAGATAACGGTAGTAGATGACTGGTAATAAAGTGCATTTGGTGAACGCTGTCTCTTCCCAGAGGCGCATGTACAGGTTAGCGTAGGCGGGTGCGAATTTTTTACCCATGGCCGTGCCGTGGACCTGCAAGAAAAATTTGCTGTTAAATTCAAAGTCATTCCTGGCGAGGCTCAGCTCCAGGAGCTCCAGGAGGTCGTCGTCTGGACGCTGTGGATCCGGGTGCCTGTTAAAGATCTCCCTCACCGCTCGCAGGCCCAGAGCCGTGTCTATGTTGGTGTATAGGGAGTTGATGTCTATTGTAAAGAGGAATGCGTTGAGAGGTAAGTGTAATCCTTTGAGTTTATTGATGAAATCGTATGTGTCCTTAATGTAACTGTCATGTTTTTGTGATAATGGGTTTAGGTAGTGGTCAATGTATTCTGCTATTCGACACGACTCTGAGCCGCAGTCGCTGACTATGGGACGGCCGCATGGAACTTCGTGAGGGACCGTCCATTTTTCAGGAGGTTTGTGAATTTTGGGGAGTAAATAGAATCGTCTAGGTCTTGGTTGGTCTGGGCCACTTAAATACTGTAATTGTTTAAATGAAATGAATTTGTTTTGATACAATCTGTCTAAAATATCCCGAATTATGAGCTGTGTTTGAGGTTGAATTAGTTGAGGTAATGGAGTATAATGTTTTGTATTGCTGAGTTGTCTGTTGGCTTCAAATAAGTACTGAAATTTATCCATAATTACAATTTGGGAGCCTTTATCGGCTGGTTTGATAATGATATTGTTATTCCTGCTTAATATTTTGACTGCATTAAATTGTTGTTTAGTCAGGTTGTATCTGGTGGGTGGTCTGATTTTATGTTTTCTGAAACTGTCTAGGTCCTGCTGGATCACGGTCTGTATGGAGGATGAAACAGTGGGCGGATCCCATGTGGATGGGTTGGTAAACGGTTCATGGTTCCGGTTTATTGCATAATTAAAGTGATCCAGTAATCTGAGTCTTTTGTGATAGTTATAGAGGTCCCTCCGAAGCTCCACGCGGCTCACTGGTCCTGGGGTGGGGATAAAAGTCAGGCCCCGTTCCAGCACCTCCCTCTCGGCCACAGTGAGTGTGAGGGTCTTAGACAAATTGGTGATGTTTATTGGGGGAGTTGCTGCTAAGCATTTGTCTCCCCCTACATGTTTAAGTGATCCAGCCACAGATGCAGGATCCGGTCCGCCGTCTCCGTCGTCCAGTGGACCGGATCGTGTGGCTGGGTCCTAAAAAGAAGGTGGCTGAGCTCAGGTAAGAAATCACATTTAGATAAAATCTTCTCATTGAGTGCCCTCAGGAGAGTCTGCTGCGTCTTGTCCAGGAGAAAAGAAAAGTTAATTACAGGGACATGAATCGCAGCATTTGGGAATCTGCTTTCAGCTATCCTCAACAACTGTTGCAGCTGCTTCCACGTGGTTGTGGACGTCTGTTTGGACAGGCAGTTGTTCAGCCCCGCTGAAAGGACCACCTTCTCCGTGTGGGGGTTAGGAGAAAGTTTCTCCAAGACCCCCCTCAGGTGGTAGAAGGTGGCCCCTGGGAAACTGTCCACTTGCACCATGTCATCGTGGAAGGTGGACATGCGCGCCAGGTTAGAATCACCCAGTATTACTATTGGTTTTATCACACTGAGTGACCAATCATAAATCTTTCTTGTTGTCCTAGGATGTACTAGGGGCTCGGGGCGCGAGGTCAGAGCGGGCACCAGTGGCGGACCTTTCTGGTTGGTTTTTGGGGGGGACTCAGATTGGGAACCACTTGGATATTGTTCATCCTTTTTGGTGTAACCCATCATCACTTTATGTCCCTCAGGTACCACTGATGCTCCAGTAGGTGCCCGCTCTGGCTCAGACCCGGGCCCCTCTAGCTCTGGACCTGGTAGGGAAGCAGAGAGGATAGAATCATTATCTTCCACCACAACATTGGAGTATGGGATTTGGTGAGTATGTTTCATTGTACTATTGTTCTGGAGGACTATTGGTGTTTTAGGAGGGGGGGTCTTAGTTTCAATATTGACATCAATGTTGTTTCCCCCTGATGACACCTCCTCCTGTAGAGCAACCGGGATGCTGCCAGGAGTCACTGGCTCCACTGCGGCCTGGACTAGGAGTGGCCTCCTATTAGGGGGCTGGGCTCCTGGGAGGAGACTTCCCTTCTCTTCCCCCTCCGGGCCTAAAAAGCCACCGGCCACTGGGGGAGGGTCTGGGTGCAAACGAGTCTGAGGTGGGGTCCCCGCTACCTCCTTTGATGCTGATGTTATACCTGTGACTGGATGTTTTCTTAATGCGTCAGCATAAGAAAACTGCCTCACTGGTCGTTGAGGCTTGGGCAGAGGTGGGAAGTCTGCTGAGGCCAATGTCACAGGTGTCTGAGGTGGAGCCTGAGAGGTCTGAGGGACCTGTATCAGCGATCTCAGGGTATTCACCGATGATGTGGTGAGCTTACGTTTGTAGCGGGTCCTCCCCCAGGTCACAGCCTTATTAAAGGCCCCCAGGTGAAAGCCTTCCAGGTCCTGCAGGCCCTGTGCTATCACATTATCATAATGTTGTCTCAGTATCTGTAAATTGTTGTGTAACCAGACTGTTGTATTCTGTTTTACTTTTTCTAAAGTGTCCTCCGTTGGTGAGGACGGTTTAATGAAAGCAGCCAGTTTGGTGGCCTGTTTCTGCATCCCCGGTGGACAGGATCCAGAGGTAAGTGCATCATTTAAAAGTTCAGCATGATGTATTGCCTGTAATAATTTAAAATATTTTTTAGTCAGAATCAGGTCCCCTGGTGTTAAATACCGTGTCGGGTCCTGATTTGAAATGTCATTGTACTCACCCCTATTCGGGTTGTGAGCCTGTGTTCTGTTGAACTTTTTGAATGGAACAGGCATTGTGGTTCCTAGGATGATTGAAATGAGTGTGGTGATGCGAGCTGCAACAGAAGGAAGCTTTCAGCAGATTCCCAATAAAAGCAATAAAAGGTATCTAAAAGGGAAGAAAGATAAAAGAAGAGGGTTAAAATTAACAATAAAACACATAGTAATAAAAATGTTCACACAGGAAGGTGGGCCGTCAGGCCCTCCAGGGTCAGCAGACCCACCAAGGCTCCCCACTCCAGCAAGGCTCCCAGGAATCGTTCCTCGCAGGCTTCCGGTGGTTCCTCGTGGCTACAGCTGAAGGTAAGAATCCTGTTTACCCTATTCTCTTAGGTGTGCACACCATACCTCCAGTCCGTTATACTCACGGCGGAGCTTGAGTGGAGGACTCAGCCGATGTCACTGAGGATGAAGAGGAGTAAAGGTTGGAGAGGTCCTGTCGGTGAGGAGCCGGTGGACCCAAAAAGTCCCTTCTGAAAGTTTCAGAGGACGCTGAGTCCCCCCGTCCGTTTGTCTTTAAAAGTCATTAAAATCACTATGCATTCATGAAATAAAAACCATGTTAAAAGAAAATAAAAGAGCTGCCTAACGTTTCGCCTGTGTTAGGCTTCATCAGAGGTTTGGCGAGGTGAGTCTACCTGTGATTTTAAATAAAGTTTGAAAAAGAGGCACGGCCAGGTGTCACCGTCTGATTGGTCCTCCTTCTTCTTCAGCTAATGGTACCTTTCTGTTACAGGGTATTTCCTGGGAGCTCTACCTCCCCCTACGGGTCGGATGGTTATAGAGGTCCCGGAAGAAATGGTAATTTTTAGCTTATGGTAATTGGTATTGAAAACTCAAACCTCTTGTTAAAAAACATTAAAAATAAATAAAATAAAATATTAGGATTAAATAAGGGGAAAGTAAAAACAATTAGAGGCCAACAGGCACAGGCTCGGTTAGGTTGGGGAAACTGACGCAGCACCCCGTAGGGGTGCTGGGTCGTGCACGGGCACAGAGACCTCATTTTAATTTTAAATTTTAAATAAACCTTCCCCAAAAAATCCTTAAAAAGAATTAAAACCGGGTCTAAAACTGGTGCCCGTTAAAAGAAATAAAGGAGTGAGGAAAGATAAAAGTTTAGATAAAAGAAAGGGAGGGGGGAATTAGAATAGGAGGGAAGAGGGATCCGGATGGGGGAAGAAGGGGGAGGGAAGGTCAAGGCCAGGGAAAGGGGGGAGAGGTTAGGTTTAGGCAAGGTAAGGATTAAGGTTAAGGTAAGGGTGAGGGACAGGTTAAGGGTTAGGGTTAGGGTTAGGGTTAGGGTTAGGGTTAGGGTTAGGGTTAGGGTTAGGGTTAGGGGGTTAGGGTTAGGGTTAGGGTTAGGGTTAGGGTTAGGGTTAGGGGGTTAGGGTTAGGGTTAGGGTTAGGGTTAGGGTTAGGGTTAGGGTTAGGGTTAGGGTTAGGGTTAGGGTTAGGGGGTTAGGGTTAGGGTTAGGGTTAGGGTTAGGGTTAGGGTTAGGGGTTAGGGTTAGGGTTAGGGTTAGGGTTAGGGTTAGGGTTAGGGTTAGGGTTAGGGGGTTAGTGTAATAAGTCCCGCGAGGGACCGAAGGCCGTCCCCATGAAGAGGAAGGAGGTGCACGGGCACTCCTCCCCTGGAACCCATCACCCCGGCCCCCAGCTCGCTGGCGATTGCGCCTTGGACGGACTAGTGTCCACTGTCCGTCCTCCCAATAGTCATCGCGGCGCCCCCGAGTCCCGTCCCTACTCCAGGAGCGCCCCTCATTCTGGTCCCAATGCCAGTCTGGGCCCCTTCGTCGGCCCCTGCTGCCCATGGCAAGCTTCAAAAAAATGTTTTTTTAATTTTATAATCACTGTGAGCTTTGCTATTTTAATCAAATGAATTCTTGCTCTATTAAGTATTTATTAAATTGTTATTTTTAACGTTCACAATGTTTATGAAATCAAAATAAAAATTATGAAATTAAATTATCCCAGAAAAATTAAATCAAATGAATTGCAATGAATTCCCAATTAACAGTGTGCCAGCTACTACGTTTCGGCCCTGTAGGGGGCCTTCTTCAGGTAAGGCACACTTAAATGAATGAGCTGGTTGGGTCTGTGAAGCAGGAGATGTTGCCTGTTCAATCGCACGAGCAAGAATGAGCTCTAAACGGCGTTCGTCTTTTTATACCCGCTCGGTTTTTAATGGTTTTTATAATGAAATGAAGATTCGGTTTTTTAAATAAGGTTTTTAAATGGGTTTTTACATAGGTTTTTGAATGAATTTTAATATAGGGTTTATAATAAATATTTTAACAGGGTTTTCAATAGGTTTTAACTGGGATTTTACAATAATTAATTAATTATGGTTTTAATGAATTTTAATGAGGTATATCAACTGAAGTTTAAATAAATCACTGTAAATGAATTTTAAATTAAGTTTTTTCAAAATAAATGTTGTTCTTTCAAAATAAATTTGTTTGTATTGTTGTTCTTTCAAATTAAATCTTGTTTTTAACTAAATCATTTTTTAACCATGAAATTAAAGGCAATCATGAAGTTATTAATTTGGTTCTATTATTTAATTATAAAATAATTAAATTTTAGGATTTTTATTACTGCTTTTATAAGATCTGAGACCCCCAACTATGAGACTTAGTATAATTTTAATTATTTATTTATTTAAGACTTATAGGGAAAAAAAAGGGGGGGAAGGAGTGTGGTTAGGGTTAGGGTTAGGGTTAGGGGTAGGGGATAGAGGGTTAGGGTTAGGGTTAGGGTTAGGGTTAGGGAATAGGGTGGGAAATGGTTAGGGTTAGGGAAAGGGGACAGGGATGGGGGATAGGAAGAGGATTGGGGTTAGGGTTAGGAATGGGGACAGGGTTAGGGTTAGGGTTA